>PITA01003012.1:0-114077 GCA_004023965.1 Spilogale gracilis | reverse complement strand
AGGTCTTACACTGGGCTTGGAAGGGGCAGCCCAGCCAGATGCCTAGATGCTGGGGAGGGGCCAGGACCAGGCCTGGCCTGCTCAGAGTCAATCTCACCCTGTCTGGCATCCAGTTCGGGAGGGCTGGGCCAGTCCAGTCTGCACAGGGCCCAGGGCCACGCAGGAAGTGGTGGATGGGCCCAGGATCTGTCCGTGCAAGAGGGGTCTGGTCACACACACCCCGTTCACCCCTCTGGACTCCTCTTCACCCCAGCGAGTCCTCACCCACCTGTCTTCTAGCTGGGCTCAATCTTGCCGAACAGCAGCAGGGACAACAGCAGGGACCTGGTCGAGGTCATCGAACAGCAGAGGGGCTGGGTCTTCACCCTGCTGGGGATCAGCTCCCCGCCCACCTGCTGTGCTTTGCAGATTAGCCCAGGCCCGGGGAGGACCTCACCCTAGAGTGCAGCTGACCGGCCATCTGGGGTTTATACATGTGGCCCCTGAGGAGTCCCCTGGGTGTCTGGTCCGCCCACCGAGCTCACCCGGTACTTCAGGTAGGAGAGGTACGTGTCCCAGCCCAGGGTCAGGCCATTGATGTAAGTGACTCGGAACTGGGGGGGCACGAAGAGGAAGTTCACCAGCTGGGCTGCTGGCCAAACACACCAGTCCGCCTGCGGGGAGGAGCAGAGTGCGGGTGAGGGGCGGAGCCTCGCAGGGCGGAGGCTGCGAAGGGCAGGGGCAGGGAGTGAAGGGGTGGGCGGGGCCCACCTTGTAGAATTCCCAGAACTTGTCCCGCAGTTCCTGGCAGGTCTCATCCACGGTTTGGCCCTCCAGGCAGCCCAGGCCTGGGAAGGAGACCAAGAAATTAAGAGAGTCAGAGGCTGGGGAGTACCGGTGATGGAGTAGATGGGGCAGGAACCCTGAGAGACAGTGGTGTCCCAGGCAGACCAGGAAGTTTAAAAAGCCTTGTGGTGGGAAGGGCCACACACAGTGGCCAGCGTGGAGAAACAAGGCAGAACAAGCTGGTTCCGATGAGGGAGAGGTCATAAATAATCACACACCCCCTTAGGGGCACCGGGATGGTTTAGTAGGTTAAGTGACTGACCCTCAGTTTAGGCTCAGGTCACAATCTCAGGGTCCTGGGACTGAGCCCGAGTTGGGCTCGGCATTGGGCATGCAGCCTGCTTAGGATTCTCTCTCTCCCTTTCTCTCTGCCCCTCCCACCTTCTCTATCTAAAAACAGACAGACACACAGGCACCCCGAAGGATGAAGATACGCCCTTCCTGAGGCTAAGGCTGTTTTATTTCCTTTCTTTTACAAAGGAGGAAACTGAGTCTGCGGGGGCAGGGGTGACACTCTTCTCAGAACCAAGGACTGGATGATCGTACCCCATGAACCCCAGCCTCAGCAACTCTTCCTCAGCCTCAGGGCCTTTGCATGGGCCATTCTTCATGCCTGCTGCTGCTTCTTCAAGTCTCAGCTGAGTGGCCTCTCCTCTGTGCGGTCCTCCCAACCACTGCCCAGGGCAGCCCCCCTGGATACTGCTTCATCCCTCCTACAGTAGGCACCACTATCTGCCCTTCATACCTGCCCCCAATGGGTCTGTCCTGGCCCTACTGGGACCCAGCACCCAGTCCAGAGCCACACACAGAAGAGGTCCATCAGAAATGCACCTCAGCATCCCTCTTAACACAAAGCTGGCTCTGCCCCTCCTGACATGGGCAGGGGGGCAGAGCCCAAGCTCACAAGGCTCCTTACCTAAGAAGTACCAGACGCCTAGCAAGGGAGAGGCCACCAGCTGGTCGATGAGGACCTTCCTGAGGACGTTTGGGAGGCCAGCGAGGCCAGACGCTGGGAGCAGGTGGTCCAGCCAGAGGTACCAGTAGTGCAGGAAGGGACCCATACTGCAGCCCACTGCAAACATGCTCGCTGAGAGCAGTTCAAGAGTCAGGCAGGCCTAGCAAGCCCCCAGTCCATTCCGTCCCTGGGTACCCTCCCTCCCTGGTAAATCTGAAGCCCTCCCTGAGCCCACCTGTCAGCGCTTCCATTACAAGCCCCACTGGCAGGCACCGTTCCAGTGGTTCCTCTCCCGTTTTCTCTCCTCATCCCCTTCACCACCCTGTGAGCGGGCTCTACCACTGCTCTGATTTCCAGAGGAGGAAACAGGCACAACAGCCTGGGAAGTGTGGGGCCAAGGCACAATCCCAGGTTGGCTGCGTCCAGACGCTGAGCCCTTGACTATCCTTGCTGCAGTTTCCAGGGCTCAGTGCTTGGTCTCCGTGGAGGAGCAAGGGAAGCGGACGAGGGGCTGGACGGGGACGAGACCCGGTGGGTGGGAATGGACGGAAACTAGGGCCAGGAGGAGACAGGGACCAGGAAGTAGAAGGAGATGGAGGCCTGGGGTGGGGAGGGGACAGAGACCCGGGAGTGGGGGAGGGGAGGAGACCTGAGCGTGGGTTAGGAGGGTCTTGGATGCACGCCCAGGTCGAGGGTCCCGCCGGGAATTGAGGCCACAGGTCAGGGGTTTCCGATTCGGATGTTGGGGTCTAAGGTCCCTCGGGGTCAAGGGCCGGTAGCGCCGGACCTGCTCACCTGAGCGCCGGGGGTTGAACTTCTGGCCAGGCCGGGCGCGAACCTCCCAGGACTGGCGCACACCGTCCCCGACCGCCATGAGAACACCACAGCCCAGCGTGTTGGTGACAAGCAGCGCACGGCCTTGGAACAGGGGCTGCCCCACGGCCCGCAGGCCGCGCAACCAGCGCCAGCCGCCGGAAGCCATAGCCCACCGCGCCTCAGTCCCCGGCGCCGGGGTTGCCCTCCCGGTGCTGGCCAATCGCACGCGGTATTCGTGGTCTGTACGCC
Organism: Spilogale gracilis; assembly: GCA_004023965.1. NCBI lineage: Eukaryota > Metazoa > Chordata > Mammalia > Carnivora > Mephitidae > Spilogale > Spilogale gracilis. The sequence continues at coordinate 111,232 of PITA01003012.1, read as the reverse complement.
CTCCCCTGTCCTCGCCAGCCGATCGCTGACCGCTCGGCGCTCCACTTTGCCGGGCTCGAGACGTGGTAGCCAATAAGAGGCCGGCATCCCATTCCCGGGCCAATCGCTGAACGAGACCCGCTGCCTTCCGCACTTTACGGACCAATCGCAAATAAGTGTCATACCTCAATTCGCAGATCAATTGCTGCCTCGCCACCCTCTTTTCCCGCCCCTTTCTGCGCCGGCCTATGGACAAGCGCCGCCAGACTCTAACCAACCAGCCTGCTGCTGCACTGACCAATCGTAGGCTAGCTTTACGCCGGCGACTGCCTGTTGTCCCTTCTCCCTTGTGGGGGTGGCCAATCTCACTCCTTCGACTAGTTGTCTTCCAGATTCTCCGATTCTCCCCGAATTCCTGAGAAGGGATTCGAGCCCCGACCTCGGCTGCTCCCCTGGCGGAAGTCTAATCCCGCAAAGAGTCGGGAAGTCGGGGCGGGGTACGGTTCGGCTGCGCCCGCGGCCCTGTAGGATCCGGCCCAGCCGTTGACCTTGGTCCTGACTTTAGCTGGGTCTCTGACCTCTGTCCCAGAATAGTAATAGTTAAAACGTTAGGCACTGATCTGGGCGCGTTTCGCGCTTTAACTTATCTCACAGGCAGCTCTGCAAACAGCTATATCCCTACTTTACCTCCGGTGTGCTTGTAGCGGAAAATAAGAGTTTCCATGGAAACCTGTGCATTACTTACTGGGAACCAGGGTGTCCCAAACTGCGCCCTGTGGTCCAAATCCCCTTGCTGTTCTTGTGGGGTTCAACAGATAAAAATGTTTATTACATTTTTTTCAATGTGTGAAGTAGTATAAAGTTTCTGGACATGAGAGAATCCATTTTGAAGCCCCAGTTACCTTTTCAACGGATGAACTATTGAACTGGGCCAGAAGCAGCAAAGTTTCACAAGCAATTGCTCATAAAATTTCAGCGGAGCAATTGCCATTGGGATCATACGGAGAAAGTGAAGTTAATAAATACCAGGGACAGCTTCATTTGATAGCACTAATAAAATTATAATAATCAGAAGTGACTCAACTGGTCAGTGATTTGGGAAACAAAGGCAAAAGAAAATTTAATTTCCTTATTACCTATAGCCCACTGACAAGTCCTTGAAACAGGCAGAGTGACATTCCTCTAGGGACTCAGCTGCCTTGATGATAATACTTCGCTGAGGGCAAAAGGCAATGGTAGTCTGACCTCCAGGATCCTGTAAGTCTACTTTAACATAGAAATTCCTTCGGAAACTTCCTTTATCTCTACCCCCCAAGATACATGTTGGCAGACATCTCCCAGGCATATGACCCACCGATATATATTGGAAGGGTCTCATGACTAAGGTTTTACTAGATGGTAATAAATGACCTTTTCCCAACAACAGCTAGCCCCCTCAAGGTCCTGGGAACCTTGCTTCCAGAATTCCTTAGAGATTTAAGCTCTCTCTAACCCCCTCCCAACTGGAAAGTATATAACCAGCCACTCCTCATGACCCCAGGGCAGCCCTTTCTGCCACTGGTCCTGTCTCCAAGCTGTAATAAAACCACCTTTTTAGGGGCACCTGGGTGGCTCAGTTGGTTAAGCGACTGCTTTCAGCTCAGGTCATGATCCTGGAGACCTGGGATCTAGTCCCACATCGGGCTTCCTGCTTGGCGGGAAGCCTGCTTCTCCCTCTCTCACTCCCCCTGCTTGTGTTCCCTCTCTGGCTGTGTTTCTCTCTGTCAAATAAATAAAATCTTTAAAAAAAAAAAAAAGAAAACAAAAAACCACCTTTTTAGGGGCGCCTGGGTGGCTCAGTTGGTTAAGCGACTGCCTTCGGCTCAGGGCATGATCCCGGAGAGCCGGGATCGAGTCCCACATCAGGCTCCCTGCTCCGCAGGAAGCCAGATTCTCTCTCTCTCACTCCCCCTGCTTGTGTTCCCTCTCTGGCTGTGTTTCTCTCTGTCAAATTAAAAAACAACAACAACAACAAAAAAAAACCCCACCTTTTTGGGGCACCTTTTTGGTGGCTCAGTGGGTTAAAGCCTCTGCCTTCCGCTCAGGTCATGATCCCAGGGTCCTGGGATCGAGGCCCATATCGGGCTCTCTGCTCGGCAGAGAGCCTGCTTCCTCCTCTCTCTCTGCCTGCCTCTCTGCCTACTTGTGATCTCTCTGTCAAATAAATAAATAAAATCTAAAAAAAAAAAACAAACCACCTTTTGCTCCAAAGATCTCTCAAGAATTCTTTCTTGGCCATTGGTTCGGAACCCTAACGTCTTTCCTCCATCAGTAAGCACCAAATTAGCAGGGTTTCTTATTTCTTTATCTAAATCAGGTAATTACCCCTTCCTTTTTTCTCATAAAAACACTTTCCCTCCATGAAGGAGACATTTTTCAGGTTACTCCGGAATCTGGTCTCCCGAATTGTAATTCTGAGACCCCAAATGAAACATCTGTTCCTTTTCAGTTTTGCCTCCTTTTCTCAGTTGACAAAAGATTTGGGGAAAAAATCAGAATAATATTCTATGACATGAAAATTATATGAAAATCACATTTCTGAATCCATAAAGCCATGAATGGAACACAGCCATGCTGGTTTGTTTCTGTACTGTCTCATCTCCCATTATAATGAGCAGCTGCAACAAAGACCTTATGTTCTGCAGCAACTAAACTATTTACTATATGCTCCTTTACAATAAAAGAGTTATTGGGGCACTGGCTGGCTCAGTCAGTAGAGCAGGTGGCTCTTGATCTTGGGGTTGTGCATTCGAACCCCACATTGGGTGTGGAGATTACTTAAGAATAAAATCCTAGGGGCACCTGGGTGGCTCAGTTGGTTGGGCAACTGCCTTTGGCTCAGGTCATGATCCTGGAGTCCCGGGGATCGAGCCCCACATTGGGACTCCCTGCTCAGCGGAAGGCCTGCTTCTCCTTCTCTCACTCCCTCTGCTTGTGTTCCCTCTCTGGCTGTGTTTCTCTCTGTCAAATAAATAAATAAAATCTTAAAAGAAAAAAAGAATAAAATCCTAAGGGTGCCTGAGTGGCTCAGCCAGTTAAGTGTCTGCCTTCGGCTCAGGTCATGATCCTGGGGTCCCGGGATGGAGCCCCGTGTCAGGATCTCTTCTCCATAAGGGAGTCTGCTTCTCCCTCTGCTGTTGCTCTCTCTGCTTGTGCGCCCTCTCGCTCCCTAGCAGATGTATAAATAAAATCTTTAAAAAAAAAAAAGGAGTCCATCAGGAGTAAGAGACTTTGCTATCTGGGCCTGTGATATTTAGTGTCTCTGTTGAAGGGGGTCAGGCTATGCCACCCCAAAACATGCCGCTCTGGCAAATTGATTCTTTTGAAAGACAGCAAGATGCATAAAGGACATACTGAGCTGCTTTTCTCTTCCTAAGAGCAGGAGATAGAATTCCCCAAGTGGAAGGTGCCCTCCTTGTACCAGGAGGAAGAAACATTGTCACCAGGGAGGGGGAGCTGAGGCTCAGGGGATCCATACGAACAGATCTTGTTAAAATATATATTTTTTTAAAGATTTTATTTATTTGACAGAGAGAAACACAGCCAGAGAGGGAACACAAGCAGAGGGAGTGAGAGAGGGAGAAGCAGGCTTCCCACCGAGCAGGAAGCCCGATGTGGGACTCGATCCCGGGTCTCCAGGATCATGACCTGAGCCGAAGGCAGTCGCTCAACCAACTGAGCCACCCAGGAGCCCCAAAATATTTTTTTTTTGTTAAAATAATTGATCTTCCTGTGGTCTCTGCATATCCTTTAGTTGCGTTTCCATCACTGTCTCCCTCTGTTGAACCTAGTAAGTAAACACTGAGGCCTCATTACTTCTTGGGTCTTCTTTTCTCTTGTAAAGGCTCCCACGGTTTGGTAATGAGGCTGAGATCGCATTAGCTGGGGCTTTTTTGGCTCTGGGATCTGCAGCTGAGAGGGCCTTGGGCCTGATGAAGCCAGCAGGTAAGGCAAGAATTTTTACCTCGTTTGCTTTCTGGGTCTCTGTCTGTTGGGAGAGGATGGTAAAAATTTCTCTTTGTTCCCTCTGGGTTCAGATGGGCAAGAGAAAAACATTTGTAAAGATTGGTTCTTTGGATCCTCTGTGACTCTTGTAAATTTGGTTTTGGGGTACCCACTAGTTGATCCCTGCTTCCAGGGAGAGCTGTTGCTTTCTGTATGTGTCTCCTGTTGTGTGCTGAACGCTTGGCTTGGCCTTCTGCTTGCTGTGGGGCACCAGACATCAGGTTAGGAGCCCTGAGAATATGTCGATGAGCAGACAGAAATGTGAGTAGTGCTCCATTTGTGGCTAGGGTCATTGTCAGCTCCCCAGAGAATTGTCTGTCTGTCTGTCTGTCTGTCATCTTTGGAAGTGGCTTTGGATCTTGGGAAGAGTGCCTCTTTCGTGTGCTCGTGGGAGCATCTCTTCTGTCCCTGGTTAGAGCATAAAGGGCTTTGGTTTGGGTTTGGGTTCTGAATCACTTGCAATAGGTATAATTTGGGTTCAAAAAAAAAAAAAACCAACAACACAGGAGTTCAGTAGTGCCGAAAATTTTAGTTTGTCTGAGCTGAAACCTGATAAGATATTTGAAAGGGCTTTTTAAATGCTTTTTCCTTTTTTCAGATTTTATTTATTTATTTGAGAGAGGGAGAGAGAGAAAGGGAGAGAGCATGATCGGGGGAGGGGCACAGGGAGAGGGAGAAGCAGATTCCCAGCTGAGCAGAGAGCCTGTCGAGAGGCTCGATCCCAGGACCCAAGGACCATGACCTAAGCTAAAGGCAGACACTTACCCAGCTGAGCCACCCCAGGTACCCCAGGACTTTATTTATTTTTTCTCTAAAGATTTTATTTATTTATTTGACAGAGAGAGAGAGATCAGAAATAGGCAGAGAGGCAGGCAGAGAAAGAGGGGGAAGCAGGCTTCCCGCCGAGCAGAGAACCCTATGGGGGTCTCTATCCCAGGACCCTGAGGTCATGACCTGAGCCAGAGGAGGATGCTTAACCTTCTGAGCCACCCAGGTGCCCCAGGACTTTTTTTATTCTTAAAGGAACTCTGCAGACAGAAATTAGCCTAATTGGAGGCTAATATTCCCAGGTCCATAGGATCTACTTCCAAAGCCTTTTCTCTGAGGTTAAAAGGAACAACCTAGTCAGAGGGTTATTTGGGAACAAACTAGCATGTGAAATCTCTTAAGTCTTCTTTGCAAATATTAGTAACTTGTTCCCTCTGCCAGAAACATAGTTTCGATTCAACTATTTTTTTAAAAAAATTGAAATTTATTTTAAAAAGTTTTTAAGGATTTTTAATTTTTTTTAAAGATTTTATTTATTTATTTGACAGAGAGAAGTACAGCCAGAGAGGGAACACAAGCAGGGGGAGTGAGAGAGGGAGAAGCAGGCTTCCTGCCGAGCAGGGAGCCTGATGTGGGACTCGATACCCGGTCTCCGGGATCATGACCTGAGCCGAAGGCAGTCGCTCAACCAACTGAGCCACCCAGGTGCCCCTTAATTTAATTTTTTTTAAGATTTTATTTATTTATTTCACAGAGAAAGAGAGATCACAAGTAGGCAGAGAGGCAGGCAGAGAGAGAGGAGGAAGCAGGCTCCCTGCCGAGCAGAGAGCCCCATGCGGGCCTCGATCCCAGGACCCTGAGATGCTCTTAATTTAATTTTTCAAAAAATATAAGTTCAGTGCCCAATGTGGGGCCTGAACTCATGGCCTGGAGATCAAGAGTCCCACGTGCCACCCACTGAGCCACCCAGGCGCCCCCTCAACTATATTTTTATTAAAGGTTGAAAAATTTTTGTTTTTTAATTCTTTTTTTAAAAAAAGATTTTATTTATTTGACAGAGAGAAACACAGCCAGAGAGGGAACACAAGCAGGGGGAGTGAGAGAAAGAGAAGCAGGCTTCCGGCCGAGCAGGGAACCTGATATGGGGCTCGATCCCAGGTCTCCGGGATCATGCCCTGAGCCAAAGGCAGTTGCTTAACCAACTGAACCACCCAGGCGCCCCTGTTTTTTAATTCTTAAGTAATCTCTGCACCTGACATGGGGCCAGAACTCATAACCCCGAGATCAAGAATAACATAGTCTTCCGACTGAGCCAGCCAGGCACCTCTCAACTATATATATATAATAATATATATATATTATTATATATATATTATAAGATTTTTATTTATTTTTCTGACAGAGAGAAACACAGCCAGAGAGGGAACACAAGCAGGGGGAGTGAGAGAGGGAGAAGCAGGCTTCCCACTGAGCAGGGAGTCCTGATGCGGGTCTCGATCCTGGGACTCTGCGATCTCAAAACCTATGTTAAAAGTGAACTGTTTGGGACACCTGGGTGGCCTCATTGGTTAACCATCTGCCTGATTGAGCTCAGGTCATGATTCCAGGGTCCTGGGATCAAGTCCCATATCAGGCTTCTTGTTCAGCAGGGAGCCTGCTTCTCCCTCTGCCTGCTGCTTCCCCTGCTTGTGCTGTCTCTCTGACAAATAAATAAAATAATAAAATAAAATAAAATAAAATAAAATAAAATAAAATAAAATAAAATAAAATGGTTAATTATTTGAGGTGTATCAAGCATGGTACTAAATACATTCTTTGCATCTGTGATTTTTGCTAATTGCATGTTTTGTCAACAAGAAAAATAACTTAAGGGGTGCCTGCGTGGCTCAGTTGGTTAAGCAACTGCCTTCGGCTCAGGTCATGATCCCGGAGACCTGGGATCAAGTCCCGCATCGGGCTCCCTGCTCAGCGGGAAGCCTGCTTCTCCCTCTCACTCCCCCTGCTTGTGTTCCCTCTCTAGCTGTGTTTCTCTGTGTCAAATAAATAAATAAAATCTTTAAAAAAAAAAGAAAAGAAAAATAACTTAAGATGATGGCCGGCTCTCTCGTGACTCAGGAAATGTTCACGAGTCATCTAAGCATAATTGTTTTTTTTTGTTTTTTTTTTTTTTAAAGATTTTATTTATTTGACAGCGAGAAACACAGCGAGAGAGGGAACACAAGCAGGGGGAGTGAGAGAGGGAGAAGCAGGCTTCCTGCTGAGCAGGGAGCCCGACATGGGACTCGATCCCGGGTCTCCGGGATCATGACCTGAGCCGAAGGCAGTTGCTTAACCAACTGAGCCACCCAGGCGTCCCTAAGCATAATTGTTAAACAGGAGTAAGTTAAATACCTGTAAATGGGATAAAAATTTACAAGTGAACTTTTCGAACATAAGTATGTTTTATAAAAAGTTGGCTCAAAAATAGTTTCCCAAATCTTTTGGGACATTTGGAACCTTGAAGTTTTGCTAAGTTAGATGATGGATAATTGATGAATATCTAGATCCTTTCCAAATAAGACAAAATGCTGAAACATTACTTACTAAGCATGAGTTGAAGTTTGTCTCCTTTGGCTCCTTAATTTTTACAGGTGGACTAAAGATATTTTGTTGTTTTGTGAACGTGTTCTTTGCAACATTGAAATGCTGTTTTTTTCAGGGCTCCTGGGTGGCTCAGTTGGTTAAGCGACTGCCTTCGGCTTAGGTCATGATCCCGGAGACGCGGGATCGGGTCCCAGGAAGCCTGCTTCTCCCTCTCTCACTCCCCCTGCTTGTGTTCCCTCTCTGGCTGTGTTTCTCTCTGTCAAATAAATAAAATCTTAAAAAAAAAAAAATACTGTTTTTTCTTTCTTTCGAAAAAATTTTTTTTCGAAAAGTAATCTCTGCACCCGACAAGGGGCCAGAACTCATTAAAAAAATTTTTTTTTATGATCTTATTTGAGAAAGAGAGCATGAGCTGGTGAGGGATGGTGCTAGGAGGGGCAGAGGGAGAGGGAGAAGAAGACTCTGCTGAGCAGGCAGACACAGGGCTCCATCCCAGGACCTCCGGAACATGACCTGAGCTGAAGGCAGACGTTTAACTGACTGAGCCACCCAGGCGACCCAAGACATTGAAATATTGTACTATAAGAAAGTATATGCCTTCTAGAATAACAAACTGTGGACTCAAAGATTTGCTGACCTCGGGAAGAACTTTGGCACGTCTCTCATTTTAATTGCTGGCTTCCTGGTTTTACTGGATATTAGTGTTATATATTAGAATCAATATGAGAAAATGAAACTATTACTACTAATCTTGGTACAGGAAAAAAACTCATATAAAATATTCAAGGAAAAGGATATGTTTTGGTAGGAAATGTATGAAGTATGAAGGGTAGAAGAAGGGTAATTTTGTTCTAGCTTAAGGGTATTAAAAGATTGGTTCACCCAGAGGAGTGTCTGGGTGGCTCAGAGGATTGGGCCTCTTCCCTCCGCTCAGGTCATGATCTCAGGGTCCTGGGATCAAGGTCCGCATCTGGCTCTCTGCTCAGCGTGGAGCCTGCTTCCCCCCTTCTCTGCCTGCCTCTCTACCTATTTATGATCTCTCTCTCTGTCAAATAAATAAATACATACATAAATAAAATCTTAAAAAAAAAAAAGAATCAGGAAAACAAAAGACCAGAATCTAAGCAGATAGAAAAAGCTGGAGAAGGAGAAAAAGAGAGAGAGAAAATTTTACCTTGTGTGGGCAAGCTGGTGAAAATCACGTGGATTTATTGTAAGGGTTTTAACAATGAACTTCAATATCAGTGTAACTGTGCAGACTAGAATTTGATCTGCTTTCTGTGTTAGAAGAATGACATTATCCTGGATTATGGTAAAAGGCTTTTCTTTACCTGTTGAGTGATTCATGTGGAAAACAAAGATTCTCTATGTTTTACCAAAATCCTATTGATCTGACGTCTTTGATTACTTAGGAAAACTGAGTCTCCTCACTTTTAAAAGAGCTAAGCCTCCCTCCCCCACCCCGGCCCCAACTATATAACATACTGTTTTTGTCTTTAAAATCTTTCGTTGTCACTTTGGTTAAATAAGTAACGAAGTAGGGGCACCTGGGTGGCTCAGTCGATTAAGAGTCTGACTTCTGGGGCGCCTGAGTGGCTCAGTTGGTTAGGAGACTGCCTTCGGCTCAGGTCATGATCCCGGAGACCCGGGATCGAGTCCCACATCGGGCTCCTTGCTTGGCAGGAAGCCTGCTTCTCCCTCTCTCACTCCCCCTGCTTGTGTTCCCTCTCTCACTGTGTTTCTCTCTGTCAAATAAATAAAATCTTAAAAAAAAAAAAAAAAGAGTCTGATTTCTGCTCAGGTCGAGATCCCAGGGTCTTGGGATGGAACCCCACCTCCTGCTCCCTGCTCATCCAGAAGTCTGCTTCTCTCTCTTTCCCTCTGCCCCTCCCCCCACTCAAGCTCCTTCTCTCTTTCTCTCTCTCTCTTTTTTAAAGATTTTATTTATTTATTTATTTGACAGAGAGAGAGAGAGAGAGAGAGAGAGATCGATCGCAAGCAGGCAGAGAGGCAGGCAAAAAGAGAGAGGGAAGCAGGCTCACTGCTGAGCAGAGAGCCCAAGGTGGGGTTTGATCCCAGGATGCTGAGATCATGACCTGAGCCGAAGGCAGAGGCTCAACCCACTGAGGCACCCAGGTGCCCTCTTTCTCTCTCTTAAATAGATAAATAAAACAAAAAAAAGTATTGTTTTGTATTAATCTGTAGTAGTCCTATTTACTTCTCTGTTTATTTATTTTTTTAAATTTTATTTTTAAGTAATCTCTACACTGAACATGGGGCTTGAACTCACAACCCCGAGACCAAGAGTCCCATGTTCCACTGATTGGGTCAGTCAGGCACCTGCACTCCTATTTAATCAAATGTTCAAACCATTGATATTTTCAATCATCTTCCCCAAATCAAATTCTAAATTTTACCTCGCCTGCACCGTGTGTTGTCTTGACCCATGGCTGAAGTACTATTTTCTTTCTTAAAATTACTTATTTATTTATGTAAGTAGGTTCCACACCCAACATGGGACTTGAACTCACAACCCTGAGATCAAGAGTCGCACGCTCTATGGGCTGAGCCAGCCAGATGCTCCAATGGCTGAAAAACTTTAGAGTTGAACCCATAAACTCTCTTGGCACCTACATTGGTCTGTAATTCAGAAAGGTCTTCTCCCTGTGTGAGTCGGTCATAGTTTTCTACATCAGGAGGTATGAGAGGCAGGAGTCTAGGATGGCCCCAGGGTTTCCGCCTCAGGGGTGCACCTGTGCGCTCCTCCAGCACAGGTAGATCTTGTCGATACGGTAGAATGTGAGTGTGATATTAGGTTATATTCCAGGAAGCATTTTGTGGTGTAATTATCCTAATCAGTTCATCTAAAAGGGAGATTAGTTAATGCTCTCGCTGTCTGCCATCCATTTCTATCTGTCATATTCCTAGAGGAGCCTTGGTTGATTTGAGGCAAGAATTGTGCCGTGTTAGTCATAATTCCAGTTATTCTTTAAAATGTTCCTTTAGGGGGCGCCTGGGTGGCTCAGTTGGTTGAGCGACTGCCTTCGGCTCAGGTCATGATCCCGGAGACCTGGGATTGAGCCCCGCATTGGGCTCGCTGCTCGGCAGGAAGCCTACTTCTCCCTCTCTCACTCCCCCTGCTTGTGTTCCCTCTCTGGCTATGTTTCTCTCTGTCAAATAAATAAATAAAATCTTTTAAAATGTTCCTTTAGGATCCTAGGATCCCGCTAAGCAAGTTTCCTCTGGTCAGTGACACTTTCTCCGTTTTCTCTTGTTCGTGACCTTGGCACTTTTGAGGAGTACTGGCAAGAGGTATCTTGTACAATGTCCCTCAGTCTGTGTTGGGATGATGTTTTCTCATGGTTGGACTGGAGTTCTGGGTTTTTGGGGTGAGTCCCACAGAGATGGAGTGTTGTGTTTTTTTTTTAAGATTTTATTTATTTATATGAGAGAGAGCGCGCGTGAGCAGGGAGAGCGGCAGGCAGAGGGAGAGGGAGAAGCAGGCTCCTTGGTGCAGGGCTCAGTCCCAGGACCCTGGGATCATGACCTGAGCCGAAGGCAGACGCGTAACCCACTGAGCCACCCAGGCGCCCTGAGATGGAACGTCTTGACTGCATGATATGTCCATGAGTTAGCGTGGTGACGCTGGCCTGGATCACATGGTTAAGGGGACACCAGCCAGGTGTCTCTACCATCAAGCGACTCTTTTTCCCTTTCTCTGCTCTTCGGAATCAAGTTACAAAATCCAGTGCACTCTCAAGATGCTGGGGGCAGGGGAGGGGCTAGAATTAGAAACCTCCAGAACTGGAAAGAAGTTTATCTATACATATGATTTGACAAGACAATTTAGAGAAATTAAACTCGCCTTTTAGGAGTCAAGGCTTACAAAATCTTCACAGAACAACTGGCTCATACCTGGCTGGCTTACAGTTGGGTCCTGGTCAACCAATATTCTTCTGCTATTTTAGGGATGTCCAGAGTAGAGGAATTTTCCAGAAGGAAGAGATATTGTAGATGAAACCTGGTGGTGTGGTGGAGTTTCTTGCCTGGAGTTAACGGTTGTTAGAGGTTTTCAAAAGTCCAAACTTGAGATTCCTTATGGAAACTCTCAGCAAAGCAAACTGAGTGCCTGCTGCCCTTGTGTAGAGACCCAGGGCAAATCCAGGGAGACCTGCCAAGGAAGGTCTTCCTTTGAGATTACTTTGAACAAAATGGTCAACTTAAATATTACTCAGCCATAAAGAAAAGGAAGGAAATCCAGCTAATTATGATAACACAGATGAACCTGGAAGGCATTATGCTCAGTGGAATAAGGCAGACAGAAACAAATACTATGTGATCTCACTTATGTGTGGAGTCTAAAAAGACAAACTCATAGAAACAGAAGATCAGGGGCGCCTGGGTGGCTGAGTCATTAAGCGCCTGCCTTCAGCTCAGGTCCCGATCCCAGAGTCCTAGGCTGGAGCCCTGCATGGCGGGAAGCCTGCTTCTCCCTCTCTCACTCCCCCTGCTTGTGTTCCCTCTCTAGCTATGCTTCTCTCTGTCAAATAAATAAAATCTTTAAAAAGAGAATTTCTCATATTGCCTACATTTTGAAATGACAGTGTATCAGATATATATCAGGTTAAATAAAATCTATTCTTTCGGGGGGGGGAAGATTTATTTATTTATTATTTTTTTAATTGATTTTTTAAAAGATTTTATTTATTTAAGTCAATTTTGCTTCTTTGCACCATCATTTCAAGATTTCTCATTTATAAATCTGCCTGTTCTTTGAACATTTGACCAATTTCCCTCATTAGTCATGGATTAAATAAAATCTTTGGCATGTAATCATTCTACACCAGTCTAAGAATCATGATTTATTGGTTTTTGGAATAGTTTTTGGTAACAACACACCCTAGTGTTCTCAGATGTCTCAGTCTGGCATTCCAGCTCCAGATTTTGCTGCTGGTTTGTCTTCTGCACATTCTGTTCCCCTTTCCTGGAACACTGTGGCACATCCCCCATTGCCAGTGAACTCATCCTTTGAAACTCCCTAGACAAAATCCCCTGCTCTATCTTCTGGCTTAATTCCCATCACCCAGTGTGGGGTCCACAAAAGGGAGGAGTTAGGGTTGTCTGTTGAATTACTGAATATGTCTTCTGCTTCACGAACTCCTAGTCACCCTTCAAAACCCCAGCCCCAATTCTCCTATTCCCTAAGCAGAGACCTTACTCCCTTCTCTGTGTTCCTCTAGCCCTGGAACCTCCCTCTGGCCCATATCTGCTCCTTGTGGGATGAGGAGTGACTGTCTGGCTCTGCCTCCCCTAGAAAGGGGACCTCTCGGGGAAGGGCTGCCTAGCAGCATGTCGGTTCAGGGGGATTTGCTAACTTATCAAATGAATCACAAAATCCAGAAGTATTTATTAGACTCGTTTCAATGTAGCCCCATTCTCAGTGGGGCGAGATGCTTGATCTTGGGGCAGTAGACTGAGTCTGGGCTTTCATGGCATGTGTAGAAGTTATCTGGATGAGAAGCAGGGGCTGCTGAGAGTCAGGGACCGGAAATAACAGGGACAGGTGTCCTCTTGCTCTTCCTCCAGCAGCCCCTCCCAGAGCACCAGCAGTCACTTGAAGCAGACTTCCCATTGGGAGCTGGCCATGGGTTGGCAGATGTCTGGCTTCTCACCCTGGAGGAGAGGACCATGAGCTGCGGCTCCTGAAAGCAGCCGCTGCCCACCCCCACCCCCCGTAGATTCCTCCCTTCCCCTTTCGGCTTGCCTGGTACAAGTGGCACACGAGGCTTAGGAGCTGCACCGGATTTTTCAGGGGTTTCTGCACGAAGCAAGACAGGAAATCACACAGTTCCCCGGGCCCCCTGCCAACCCACACCTGGCCCAGAGGGGCTACAAATGACCCCAAGTCTGGCCCCCTGTCCCCCAGACCAGAGGGCACACCCATCATGCTGGTGCTGGCCCTGGAGGCCATGGCGAGGGCTGTAAGAGCTCTTACCCCATTGACGACGACCCAGGGCACATACTCGTGCGGTGGCTGCAAGGCATCGGTAAGCTGCGCATTGGCATGCAAGAGCTGCGTGCCACGGTCCCCCATTGCGCACGCCATGATAGCATCCGGGGATACCTCTGGGGCATAGATCTGCAGGCACTGAGGGTGGACAAGGGTTGCTGGTGAGCGGGAGCGTTGCCTCAGCTTCCTTTGTGTTATCTCCCCAACGGTCCCTCGTCCAGCACCCGCCGCCCCTGCCGCCCAGGGCCAAGCTTGTACCTCCTGGGAAACAGGAGACAGCTGAGTCCACAGCATAAACAGCAGATGCTTAACACTTACCTGAATGGAGGCCCCCAAAGCAGGGGCTCAGGCTGCTCCTGCCTCTCAGAAGACCAGAGCCGTAGCCCAAACCCCTTACCCATAAGGGGTCTCATTTTCCTCAGAGCTTCCGTGCATGCTCTTCCCTCCATCAGGAATGCCCTTCCATTTTCTTCCCCAGAATCTTCCCCATCCTCCCTCCTCCTCTGCCCTCCTCTGGCCCCACTATGACTCTGCAGGGCTGCTAAGGGTGTCCCAGGGTAAGACTTTGGGAGGTCCAGATGTTTGATGAATGAATAAACTATTGGTGTCAATGAGTCACTCCACTGGGAGTTGTTTTTCATAATCCTCCAGAGAAGTAAGCAGGCCTATCCCGTCATCCCCATACCCCAGATGAGGATCATCATCTGCGTCCCTGCACATTTCTGTTCATCCAAGCCCAGCTCAGAGGCACCTCCTCCGGGAAGCCCTCCTTGATCTATTCTTGCCTCTCAAAGGTCTTTATTCCCTGCTTCAGAGACTGGAGGCTTCCAGAGGGAAGGCCATTTTCCTGGGACTACATGGAGAGTGGCGGTCAGGCTAGGATCTGAACCTGGGTCTGTCTGGGGACAGGGAAGATCAGGGTCTCCCAACCCTGCGGCCAAGTGAGTGGTGTTGCTCACCGGTTTCAGATTTTTCTCCATGTCATCCATTATCTCCATGCAGGCGATGGTCAGGAAGGCCATGTTCTTCTCTAGCTGGTCCCATAAGCAGGCCTGTGGGACAGGGGGTGGGCAGGCAAGGGCATGAAGCGGGCCCAGAGCCGCCCTAGACCACTCTGGGAGGGATCATGGGTGTTCATTAATGAAGTGGTGAATGAAGATGTGATTAAAGAGGTGTGCAGGCAGAGGATGGAGCTGCTTCCAGTCCCTTCCGAGCCTAGCTTTTGCCTTTCTTATGAGGGGCAGCCCCCCAGCCTCTGTGCCCTCACCACTCAGGCACCCTGGGGGCGGCTCACCTCCACCTTGTTCAGCTTGCATTCCTGCTCCCCGTGCTGGCATGTGAACTCCCACCTGCCGCTGACATTCTGTTCCTGCAAAGCAGCTAGGTGAGTGCCGGCCAGCCCACCAGGTGTTCCCTTCGCTGGCCTAATGCCTCGGTTGCCCGGGTGCCAACATACCTGGGCATTTCCATAGGGTACCAGTGTGACATTGAGGATCTCCAGTACCATCAGCCAGGTCGGGAGGAGTTCTCGGATCAGGAAGGACCGGCAGCCGGGGCACAGCGCCTCATAGTAGAGACTTACATTCACAGGAGGCGCTTGTGACTTCCTGGGGGGCACCTGCAGGCACAGGCCCCCTGCCTGTGTGGGGACGAAGGGGTGTGAAGGGAGTATGGCCCTGCTAGGTTCTCTAGCAGCTACAAACAGTAGGTGCTCCATCCTGTACTCTGTCTAGATGGTGCCAGGTGGAATCCTGACCCTAACGCTTTATCACATCCCTAAATCTTCCTCAGTCTCAGTTTTTCTGCACAACGGATGTGGCATAGACTTGCAAACAGTAGCACTTAATTTATGAACAGCTCTTGCTTTCCTTCAGTTGAGGTGAACCCCCCCCCCCGGAAATGTATGCAGTAAGGACTCAATGCATGCACATTTCTGGTCACTGCTCTCCATCCTGCCTTCTGTGAGGTGCATACCACAGGAGACTAACGCATGCTCATTTGTTGCCAATTAATCCCCAGAGCCTTGGCCCTGAGCTGAGCAAGGCCCTACACTTGGCTGACCCCTTATTTATTCTTCCTCTCAAAGGGCCCAGGTGAACCCCTCCCAAGCCCTACTGCTAAGGCGGCGCCTAATACGTGCTGACTTCCGGTTGCAGCTGCCCGGCGGCAGGTAGCCAATGTCTTGCAGCCCAGAGCAAGTGGCTCAGCCTTCGGGGCATCCGCTTGCCCCGTACCAGAAACACGCGAGTTCTTCCCTGGCCGAAAGGCACCGAGTAAGCACCCGGAGGGTCGGTGCCACGGGCGGGCTTCTCCAGGCTTCCCCTGGACTCGAAAGAAGACTCATTCCGCCCAAATGTACACAGTAGGAGCTCAATGCACCCTTCCGCGGGGCGGGCGGGGATGGGGTAGGGAACAGCTGAGAGTGTCAGACGCGAGATGGGGAAGTGAAACCACGCGGGGCCACAGTGCCGGGGGTTTTCGGTCCCGAGCCGGGCAGTGTCTCCTCACCCCCTCTCACCCCGATCTTTCGCGGCAAAATCTGGGGAGGGGGAGGAGCCGCTGGTCCCGCAGGACCCGCTGCCTGGGCGGTTGTACCCGCTGCCTGGGCGGCTGTCCCCGCTGGCCCTCCCGCCGCGTTGCCGTCCCTACCTTGCAGGCGGCCGCCCCCTCGGGGAGTGTCTCCAGCGGGGACGCCCGCTCCGCGGCGGGGACCTCCGGCGGCAGCAGCAGCAGTAGCAAGAGCAGGGGCGGCAGGACCGGCAGGAGTGGTAACGAAGCCATCACAGCGTGGCCGGGGTGCGGAGGCGGGAGCAGCGGCCCCGGCAGCAGCCGCCTTTAATCCGGCGGTGGCCCAGCCCCTCGGCTGGACCCGCCTCCCGGTGCCCACGCCCCTGGGGGCTGGGGCGGGCGTCTCTCCGTGTCTACTGGCCGGTCTGGGTCCTCTTCGGACTTGGCCCCCATCCTCACTCCAGCCAGGTGCTGGACCCGCAGTCACGGGGCCCTGGGGCCGCCCTCCCCCTCCCCCCTCCGGCCCGCCCCCTCCGGGCCGTCTGGGCCACTCGGTCATGTGAGGCTGGGGCAGGAGCAGAGATTAGGTGGCGGCTTCGGTCACAGGGAGACACAGGGAGGCAGAATGAGGCGGGAGGGTCTCCACGCGCCCGCCCCGCGGACCGATCTGGGGGCGGCCAGGGTGATCCAGCACCTACCCTTTTCCTAGTCTGGGCACCTCGCCTTCGTACCCTGCACTCTTAGGGCGGCTGATCCCCTGCCGTGAGGGGTGAGGGACTGCGCCGCCCCGGCCCCCTCCCGCAACCTCCTCCTACCAATTGGACTTGCCCCTGGCGCCCCCTCCTCCTCTCAGCCTCTCTCGCCCCGACGCTCCAGTCCCACCAAGTATGGTCGCGCGGGGATTACTCAGGCGTCGCCACTGCTAGGCCAGAAAGCAGAAGCCAACTCGAGGAGGGCCCCTCACTTCTCTTGGTCTTCCCAGCACTGTCTGGGGTGGGGGTGGTGGGTAAAAGGAAAGCTGGCGTTCCTTCCTTCCAGCATCCAGAGATCGAGGCGGGGGTGGTGGTGGTGTGGATCCAGGCCCGCCAGGAACTCCCACAGGAGGAGGGAAGCCTGGGTTGGGGCACCTGAAGCCTATACTGTGCACGTGGGTAGACTGGGGGGTTGGTGGTGCAGGACCCAAACCTCCTGCAGTCACCTAGACCCGGGTTTGCCTTCAGCTTCCTCTTCGGTTAAATGGGACAAGAGTGAAGTTTGGGGAGTAAAGCCACAGGGAGGGCTCAGAGGTGGAGTTGCCCCAGGCTGGGGTGGGGGGCAGGGATGACCGCTGGAAAGGTGTTGACACCGGACAGTAAGGCTGAGAATAGCCTGCCTTTAGGCGTGGATGCTCGGGTAGTGAGGGAATAACCCAGATGTTCAGACTGTGTAGGGCCTCAAATACCAGGCATGACACAGGGTGTGATCCCACGGGAGGAAACGCCCACATCTGGCCCAGATTACAGCCAAGTCCCCAGCTCCTGTGTCTTCTTCTGGTTTAGGGGAAGCCCCAGCCTGCTGTCCAGGGCAACAGGCCCCGGACCAGGGTTTCCCTTAAGTCCCCACGGCCAGATGATCCTGCCCTCCTTTGCCAACCCCAGGTCCTTTGTGGGGCCTGTCAGCCTAAGCAGCCAGACTCTGCGGTTAGTGTGTGCTGGCCTCCACCGCTGGGCAGGGCAGAGGCAGTCATCAATTGCTACAATTATTCCAGGGGTTACTAAACACTGGCCTTAATGGATGGATTCACAAAGGTAACCTCACTCATTTGATTGCCCGATTCTCGAGAGGCTTCCCCTTGGGAGTGGGGGAAGCAACTCTTGACCCTGCTTGATAAGAGTCTGAGGATCAGAGGTGGAGGGTGACTTTCCCAAGGACACATGGCTGGTGGTAGAGGACAAGACACCTGTGGAGGCCATGTGAGCTGTTATCTTCTGTCTCTAAGCTCTGCTGGCTGGGGTCATGGGACCTAGAAAGTGACCTTTATCCTGTGTCCCCCCGCTTGCAGTGGCTGAAGACTGCATGGGAGGGAGTATCCAGGCTGGGGTTACTGGGGGGGCACCTCCTGATTTGGGCACACAGCAGGGACAGCACTTGGGAAGGCCCGTGGGCTGTGTGGCCAGGGAGGCAGCTCCTGTTCCTCTGAGAGCCCAGCGGAGGGGAAAATAGACTAGAGGGCAGCTCTGTTCGTTCAACCCTGGCTGCTGTGGGCGCACTGGGCCCTGACAGGTGCTGTATGGGGAGAGGAGGGGGCAGAAGGCTTAGTCTGCTAAGGAGGGAAGGGCCGAGAGACAGGGACCCCGGGGAGGGGAGGGTGACGAATGGTCCAGGTCAGAGACACCATGAGGCCCCAAGTCAATGTTCCCCTGGGACCTGGCGGCCTGCATGTCAGGGACAGGTGTGTGTGTGTGTGTGTGGGGGGGTGTCAGAGGAGAGTCAGCAGGGAGGGGCTGGCACTGAGGACACTAAGGACGTAGAGAGGTCCTCTCTGGGTGGCAAGGGAGGGGTCGTGCTTTTGACCCCGCCCGGACATGAAGACGCTGCACGGAGGGAAGGCACTTTCCTGAGGGACTGGCTGGTGACTGAGCGCTGGGACCGAAGCCTGGGAGGGTGGCGCAGGGGATGGGCAGCCCGTGCACTGGTGAGAAGCTGGGCTGGAGTCTGGGGTGCCTCGAGCAGGCCATGCTGTAGAGCAGAGCTCAGGCTGGGGGCTCGCTGTCGTGTGACCTTGGGCAAGTCGCTTACCCTTGTTGATCACAAGCAGCTAACCTGAGCAGTGGTTAGGAGGGTGGTTGGCCTTCCTTGGCTCCCTGGAATTAGAATCCCAGGGGCTAGATCTGTGTGACCCTGGGAATGCCAGGGTCCCCGGCGCACCGCGGCCGTGGAGAAGCCCCACCACCACCACCAGAAGCATCCACATATTCCGTGTTTTATATCCATGTCGATATCAACGTACCATACAAAATTGGCCCGCCAGCCTAGCTGGGCAGGCAGGAGGGGAGGTGGGGGTCCGTGGGTAGTGTAGAAAACCAGGGCTCTCGTCCCAAAAGAGGGGAGAAAAAAGGGCTTTACAGTCGAGAAAAAATAAAATCAGAACCCAACATGATTGAGGAGAAGCCTTGACTCTCCGCGGAGTGGAAGGGCCGTGGGCAGTGGCGCGGCCCGCCGCCTCTATTTCTGGGAGGCCTGCTGCCGGGTGGGGCCGGCTCTTCGCTTTATTTTTAATTCTTTTCTTTTTTGGGGGGTTCTTCTTGGCAGTGGCCCTTATGTGGGGACAACCAAGTGGTGGTTTCACTTCAGGGTCTGGAGGGGAAGTTGGTCTGTGGGGCGGGTCCCGCCCGGCCCAGAAGGTTCTTGGAAGTGGCCAAGTAAAGTTCCTTCCTGCCGTGACCCCAGGTCTATGGCTTAAAAGTTGGGGCACCCAGGCTGGGGCCGCAGAGCCCAGGGGCCTCTGTAAACATGGCAGGTGCAGCCAGGTGGGTCTTCGGGGACCCCGGAGAGGGAGGCCTTGGGTGGACAGGGCACAGGGTTCGGGATGGCCAGAGGGCAGTGCCTACGGGAGAGGGGCGTATGGGGCTGGGGAGGCAGGACCCTTAACCCAGAGACACAGTGGGACAGAGAGGAGGATGGACAGGGAGGGAAAGGGAGAGAGTGACAGAGACAGAGAAGAGAGGCTCAGAAAGAAACAGAGACAGGAAGAGACTCACAAAGGAGAAAGGCAGACAGAAAACCCAAAAGACAGAGTGCTCGGGAGGGGGCTGCCACCCCAGCCTCCAGGCCCGGGGGTGTGTCCACTGGGCGCGGGTCCAGGGGCTGGGTGGTCAGCGGGCGGCGGGAGGGGGACCAGGGCCGGGGGCGCGCACCGGGTGGGCGAGCGTGACCGTGAGCGCGTCGTTGTGCTGCACGAGCGAGGCATGCTGGTAGTGCAGCACCAGCTCCTTCAGCGACCCGTATAGGTTGTAGGGCTCCGCGAAGCCAAAGCCCGTGGCCGTGCGGTAGATGACGCAGTGCTTGGTGTCACCGTCCACCCTGCAGGCGTGGAGAGAGGGGCTGTCAGGGAGGAGCTCCTGCGGGGTTCTCCCGAGCTCCTGCAGTTCCCCTCAGGTGACCTCTGCCCAGGACCCCCGCCTGGCCCAGATGCCACCACCTCCTGCTTGGATGCGCGGCCCTAGCTTCCTCCCTTGCCCCCAACAATCCCTTCTGCTGGCGGCAGCCATGGGGGTGGGATTCCTTCCTGGCTGGTCTTCCCACCATTGGAGCACACAAAGCAGGTGCCCCAGGGGCACGCGGATACCCCTCGGCTCGCTGCCAGCGCCCCCACCAGGCACTCACACCACAGAGCAGGCGTAGCAGCCCCGCTGGCTGCTCTCGCGGATGAGGAAGGTGCCATCCCGCTTGCCGCTCAGCATTTCCTCCGCCTGTGTCCGGTTGATCTTGCCCACATACCACGTGCGTTCCTCATGATGTGGCAGATCATCCTCATCCTCCATCAGCGCATACTGGCTGTGGGGAAGCAGGGAAGGGACTTGGTCACTCACCCCCAAGTCTCTGAGGTTCCCCTGTGGCCTGGACAACTCTCCCTCCCTGGTGAACTCCTACTCATTCTGCAAAACCCCCTGAAACCGGCCCCTCCTCTGGGAAGCCTTCCCTGGCCCCAGCAGGCGGGTGTTTACTTACTCCTCAGTCTCATTTTTGATTCCCAACCACTCGTTGATTTTCTTCTGCCGGGCGCCTTTCTGGGTAAGCCACCTGGAGGAAGAAGAAAGGTGGGCTCGTTCCACTGTTGGCAGGGGAAACAGAGGCTGTAGGACAGGCCAGCCAGCCCCCAGTTGGCCAGGGCCACGGAGCTGGAGGCAAGGAGGGGGACCTCTGAGGGCCTGTTCTTGGTGCAATGACGCCAGTTGCCACAAGGGGTCAGCCTTGGGTTAGCCAAGGAAAGCTTGAACCAGAGATCTTCCAAGGAGTCCCCTACTTGCTATTATGTGTCTGTTCACTCTTACTGAACTCCCAGAATGCACCATTCCAGCAAGGTCCTATCACTATCAGAGTCTCAGGCCTGAAGGCTGCACGGCAGTGTGACTTCACATGGGGCAGCTGTCTGTTCTGTACCTCAGTTTCCCTCGGCTGTTCAGGGGCAACTTTACAAAGAACTTTGAGAAGACAGAGTGAGGAGTGCTTGGGTGGCTCAGTCAGTTAAGCATCTACCCTCAGCTCAGGTCAGGATCCCAGGGTCCTGGGATCGAGTCCCGGATCAGGCTCCCTGCTCAGCAGGAAGCCTACTTCTCCCTCTCCCACTCCCCCTGCTTGTGTTCCCTCTCTGTGTGTGCCTCTTTCAAATGAATAAATAAAATATTAAAAAAAAATTAGACGAGATGAGCTCATGTGCACAGGGTGCTTAGCACAGTGCCTGGAACACAGCAGGTACCTGTGAGCACCTCAGGCAGAGGTGGGAGGGAGGTTTCTGAGGAAGCCCACAGGACCTCAGTGGGCTAAGGCAGGATTCGAGCCCAGGATTCAAGCATGTGAGGTCATACAGTTAGCAATCACGGAGTAGATGCTGTTGGAGGCTCCCAGTGACCCAGCCCTGTGGAAGCAGTGCTCCCATGTCACAGACAACTGGGAGGCTGAGGCTGACCCATAGGGAGCCCTGCGGGGGGGTAGGGGGGGGCGCAGGAGGAGCCTGAGGGAGAGGGAGGGGGCTTCCGGACTGCTGAGGGGTCTCAAGGGCAAGGTGGGGCCACTTGGTGGAGAAACCACGAGTGAGACAATGGTAGAGATCCCCTCTCCAGATGTCCCTGAACCAAGTGGCCTGGGGGTGAGCACGGGGCCAGCTGGGCACTCACACGAGGTACTGGTCTCGGATCTTGCGTAGCTGCATGAGGTCTGGCTTGAGGCTGTTCATGCGCTTGTCGATCTCCCGGTTGTCTGAGGCCTGAGCCCGCAGCTCCTGCTCCAGCTTTGTGCGGCTCTCGTGGATCTCGGCAATGCGAGACTTGAGCCGCTCTGAGTTCAGCAGGATCCTATGGGAAGAGCGGCTCTGAGGTCTCAGAATGCTCTCAGCCTCTAAGCCTTTGCACTTGCTAATTTCCCTGATTTCTTTCCAGTGAACTCCTATTAATTCTTCAAAGCCCATTTTTAAATGACTCCCTCCTCCTGGAACTCATGTTTCCTTTCTTTCCTCATTTGTACTATGCCACAGCAGGTGGGGTAGGACAAGACAGGCGAGTCGACTCACCTCTGCATCTCTTTCTCATTGCCCTCACGTCGGAAACGCTCCAGATATTCCTTGCTACACTTCTCTTGCGTCTGGCCCTGCTCTTCAAAGATCTTGATGGTCTCATTGAAGGCCTCAATTGCCGTGCGCTTCATCTGCAGTTCCTGTAGGAAGGGGTGAATCTGTTTCTGCCAAGACTCCTTACAAGTCTCTCATGAGGGCTGAAGGCAGATCCCAACCCTGATAGGGACACTTTGCTCAAGTTGGTCCCTCTATCTGGTGCATCATTCCTCTAGCTCCTGTACTCAACAAACTCCTATTCAGCCTTCAGAATCCCACTCCCCAAACCCACTCTTCCTTTAGATCCTCTTTTGGGTACCTTACCAACACCTTGATCTGTTAGCCTTGCTGAGAATTAAAGACAAATCTAGTTGTGACATACAGTTCGTGGGGCTCCCTGTCAGGGTAGGTGCTTCGCGGGCTGCTTTCTACACATTGTCTTGTAGAATCTGCTAGTAGCCTCCTATAAAATCAGAACTATTAATGGGGAAACCGAGACTCAGGGGCCCTAACTCACTTCTGAGATCCTGATGTTCATAACCAATCCCAGACAGGCGTCTTGAACACTCTGAGTCTCAGTTGACATCATCAGGTAAAATGGGGACAAGAAAGAAATTTCTTGGGGATAACAGGGGAGACGAAAATATTCTCTACCTGAGATGGGATGTCTGGTCTGAATAAGCTACATTCCAACTTTTCAAAATAATTTATTAACAAAGTCCTCATGTGATAAAACTGTCCTGCCCTTTCCCATGACCTCAAGACTCTCTGTCTCCATCAGCTCTCGCCAGGTTATTAGCCAGCACTCTGAGTACCACCCAGGTTTCAGGGCAGGGAGAAACAGACCCACGGCCCCAGCTTACAGCCAGAAGGGGAAAGTGAAGCCCAGGGAAATGCACAAGCTCAGGGAGACATTTCCTAGGTCCTGACTTGGCTGATCCTGGGGGGCTGGCTGGTGCTTTCTCATCAGTTATTTTGTTTTTTGAAGATTTCTGTTTTTAGGGGAGTCCTGGGTGCTACATGGCTGCTCTGTGACCTGGAAGCAGATGTCTGTCCCTAGGGCCTCACCACTGCCCCTCTGCGTCTGTGGTACCTGGGAGGTGCGGGTGTACTCTTCATAGAGCTGGTCATACTCGCGGCTCTTGTCCTGGTACTGCTGGTGGTAGACTTTGAGCTGGGCACCCACCGCCTCCACACTGTCCTCCTTGACAATCTGGTCCTGGGAACAGCCAGTGTGATCAGAGAAGCTGCCCGGGACAGAGGCCCGAGGCTGGCACCGCCCTCCCTGGCCGCCACCCTGGGCACAGACCTGCTGGTACTTGGACACAGGGTAGAGGAGACGGGTGTCCAGCTTGGCGTTGTACTGGGCCAGCGACTCATGGCGGTAGTGAGTGATGAGGTCCACAACGGAGCAGAAGGTGAGTGGCTCTGAGAAGCCATAGTGCCCGTCACGATGGAAGACCTTAATCAGCTTATTGTTCCCGCCTTTCCTGGGGGCGGGTAAGGTAGGGGTCAGCAGCCAGGAGGACCCCCAGTCATCTAGGCTGATACTGTACACATCCCACTCCCCACGCTGCCGCCAGTCCTTCTGAGCTGGTGGCCTCCCTCCCAGCTCTCACACCCAGTCACCCCTGAAGGGACAGGCCCCCACCTGAGGGTCAGTGTGTACTCTCCCTGGATCTTGCTAGATGCATCTCGGACCAGAAAGGTGCCATCAGGCGTGTCCCGGAGCTTCTCGTTCACCTCCTCCCTGTGGGGACACCCAGGATTGGGGCACCCGCCCAGAGACCCTTCCTGCCACGTGGCCCCATCCCACAAGCCTACCTGGAGATGTCACCCCAGTACCACTCAGCGTCCTGCAGGGAGGGCGGGCTTCCCCCATTGGCCAGACCTACAGGGGCAGGCTTTGCCTTGGGGGGTTTAGGCGGCAGCGCTGGGGGACAAGAAAATAAATCCACATTGAGTACCAACGGCATACTGTGGCTGGCTCCTATTGCAACAGACCTTGTGGATACCAGCAGGGCCTGGAGTCAGCATTCAAAGCACCCAACAATAAGAGATAATATGGGGAGGGGTCGGTCACCTGGGGGTGCAACCTCCTGCTCCTCCAGATGTTCCTGAAGCAACTTCTCCACCAGCAGCACCGGGAAGTCAGGGCTGGACTCAGTCCTGGGGGGAAGGGGAGTACAGTGGGTAGGGCCTGGCGCGTGCCGGGTCCTGCACTGTGCCTGCACGCCTGAGGCAGATGTACAGGAAAGCAGGTGTAGGGAAGAAGGGCAGAAGACAGGTAGGTGTGGGAGGCCAACTCCTGTTTACATACATGTAGCAAGCACTCAATAAACGTTCATACATCGAATGCACAGGAGTCCAACCTTTGGGGGGGGCTGAAGAGAAGGTATGCGTACCACCCATGTGCCTTCCCCCTAGTCTGGGTCCCATCACTCTGTCTCAGGCCTGCTGGGGTCTTCCTGAAAACCAGGTCCCAGCCTTGCTATCCTTTCTGTCCTGCTATCACAACAGCTCTGGCCTCTGACCCCCAGGACCCTGTTCACACTCCTTTAACTCAGTCTGGACTGCTGCCCGGGCCACGGTTCCTGGATCTCCCTCCATCTAAAGCCCCACCCCTTTCAGCTCCGGCTCAACCCCGCCCCCTCGCTAACTGGGCCGGGGCCTCGCCCCCTCCGGCCGCTCACCCGTCGGCCGCGCCCCCTGGCGGCGGCGAGGTAGGCGGCGCGCGCAGCAGCAGCGGCCCGAAGGTGGCGCCCAGGGCTCGCACGGCGGGGCCCGGAGCGGGGGCGCGTCGGGCCACCCGGCCCAGGTGCTGGACCAGGAAGCGCAGCGTGAGCGCGCGGTGCAGTGGCAGCGTCGGGGGCTCCAGCGCCGGCCCCACTGGCCCCGCGGCCTCTGCAGACAGATGGCCAGAGCAGAGTGAGCCGGAGTCGATGCCCGTCCGCCGCGGGCCCCCCTCCCCGCCCAGGCTTCCCGCCAGGCTCACCCCGCAGGGCCCGGAGCGCCTCGGCCGCTGCCTCAGGAGTCACCAGGGGGGCTGGCAGCGCCAGCAGGAAGCCCTTGATGCCATCGGTTAGAGCTGCGGTGTCCCACTGCTCCACGTCGCTCAGGGACCAGTCTGCGGGTGCAGAGGGGCATGTTGGCAGCGATGTCTAGGCCAGCTCTCCCCCCACCCCTGCCCATCCAAGCTTCCCCTCACCTGTGCGTGGGGTGGGCAGCTCAGGCCTGTAGAGGGATTCACTGTCTAGCCCTGGGAAGAAAGGGGAAGGAAGGGGTGGATCAGCTCTACCCTAGGTGGCAAGCTCAGCTCTTAAATGGTTCCTGGACCCCTCCTGGGGTCTGGGATGGCTGCTCAATCTCCCAGAGATAAATGGGGGGATGGCAGAGAGGGGAGGGATAAGAGATGGTGCCAGAGGGCACACACGGGACATGTAATGGCAGGCCTGGTGACCACATTCCCACCCATACCCCGGGAGTCACTACTGCCCCAACTCAACATGGAGGCCCAGAGCATGCAAATTCAGCTTCTTTTCATGCAGAGTGCAGCCCCATGAAGGGATGAATTGCCCATCACCAGAGGGAACCAAGCAGCATACAGGGGTTGTAGGGGTGCAAGGCTCACCTGTCCGCTCAATGGCCTCCACCAGCTTCACCAGGATGGGGGGAGCCACATCAGGTGGAGAGAACTGCTCTGGCAGGTCAGGGAGTGTGAGGCCTGGCAGAAGGGGACAGCATGTTGGTGGGGTCCCTGGAAGGACCGCAGGCCCTTTCTTTTCCTGGGGGACTTCAGCTTGGGCAACTCCAGGTAGGGGTCTGGTCTAGGCAAGTGCCTGGCATCTGTGCCACCCTCCTAGGGAAGCCAAAACCTGGCAGCAGGGGCCAGGAAGGGCTGGGAGGGCTGAATTGGTGCTAAACAATTTCCTGGGTTAAAATCAGTTTACACAACTTCACAGACCAGGTATAGTGGATTGATGAGTGTCCCTCCAAATGATATGTCCACATACTGATCCCTCATTCCTGTGACTATGACCTTACTAAGCAGATAGAATTCTAAGACAAGATCTTAGATTTTGGGCTAATCCAATCCAATCATTGGGGTCTTTATAAGAAGTGAAGGCCATGTGAGGACAGAGGCAGAGATTGGGGTGATGTGGCCACAAGCTGGGGGACACCTGGAGGTACTAGAAGCTGGAAGAAGCAAAGAACCATTCACTCTGAGAACAGAGCAAGGCCCCGCCGACACCTTGGGCTTTGTGCCTCCAGAACATCGAGGAAGTAAACTGTTGCTCGAAGCTACCGAGCTTATGGCCATTCAGGAGAACAGGTTCAGGGTGCTGCCAGGCTTTTGCTGTGCAACCTGGGGCATAGCACCTGCCCTCTCTGCACCTCGCTCTCCTCAAGTAAGAAACTGGCTCACGGTGCCCTCTCTCCCTCCTTAGTGCGAACAACAAAGTGGTTGAAAAGGAAAAAAAAGACAAAACCCCTCTGCGGGCCGGAACACTTCATTCCAAGGACCTTCCTTCATTCTCTAAGTCATCTTGTCTTAAAAAAAAGTGTTTCCCCATTTTACCGATGTCGAAACCCCTCCCAGCGGGCGCCAGGGGCTTTCTTGGCCCTGGCTTTCTCGCTCCACCAGGCCCTCTGCGTGCCCGTGCGCTCTGCCTGCTGGGCCACCGTCTGACGGGGCTCAGCCCTCAGCAGCGACGCCTTGGCATACAGCGGGGGCAAGCCCAGGCCTGCGGGGCCTCCTGAGTGATGGGCCAGGTGGGGCCCAAAGCTGGAGAAAGGCCCAGCGAAGTTGAAAACGCTGAAGGAAAAAAGAAAAAAGAGAACAAGGGGAGAGGAGGTGGGTGATGAGGTGGGGTGGCACAGATCTAAAATCTGCCTGTGAGGAGTTTGCAAAACGGGGAAGGAGGACTCATCAGAACACGTCACCTGCATTTTATGGATCGGGAACTGAGTCTGAGAGAGGGAGCAACCTCTCTCTGGGGGCCCAGGTGACAACGATGTTCTATGTTCTGCACTCAGCTCCCGGTGTGGGATTGAATGGCAGAAACACAGGTGGCCACAGCATGTTGCTGGGTGGTCCTAGGACCCCACAGGGCCCAAGCCTGAGACTGCAAAGGACCAAAGCCTTCTAGTTGCCAGATGAGGAAACTGAGGCCCCAGGGAGGGCTGGCCCTGGCCCTGGCTGCTGTCACACAGCCCTGGAGGATTTGGAGGGCGGGGCCAGGCAGCCACCCGGAGTGGGCATGTGTGTGGAGGCTGGAACAAGGCCAGGCAGAGGAGGGAGGCGGCTGTTACCAGGGGGAGAGGCAGATTTTGGCTGGGAGCCCGGATGGGGCCGCCTCCTGCTCCTCCAGGCTGAGGCGGGACGTAGGCCCTGGCCCTGGAGGCACCAGATGCTGCAAACCCTCAGCTCGGTGCCTCCCATCCTGCCCTATGCTGTGGGGCTCTGGCGTGACCCTCTCGGGGCACCAGTGTCCCTCTGGTGCAAAACCAGGCAGGCCAAAAGTTGGGGCCATGGCACTTCCCAGGGCCTTGGCCTTCACTGGGGGTGGACCCCGAGTGCATGGTTTGACCCCATTTGCACCTTGGTCTCCCTATCTGTACATGGGTCCTCCCTGAGTTGTTGTGAAGGTGGCAGCAGGTGACCAGGCACTTGGCACTTAGCCTCTTTCCCACAAGCTGAGCCTCAGTTTCCCTGGCTGGAACCTGCGCACTCTGCCTGGTAGACAGCAATTTCCGCATACCCTCAGTGCCCTCAGTTCTTCCCTCCCAGCACATCCCTTGGAAGTGTAGATGGCCAAGGATCTTTGGGGAGGGATGTGGGATCCTCATGCCCCGGTGTGCTCCATGGTCTGGAGGGATCATCCCATCCTCTTCTGGCTCTGTGGCTCCCTTCATATTGGAAACCAGGTAACAAAGCGGGCTTCTCAAGGGGCCCGGACAGCAAACTGAGGGATGAAGCTAAATTGAGACTCTGAATCCTACTGAACACTCCCTACTGTCATCAAAATCAAACCCGCAGAGTCCCTGAGGCACAGCGCCTACTCCCCTTTCCTTCCCGCTCCCCTCCACTGGCTGACCCCCCAACCTGTCATTACATTCCCATCTCACAGCCTCTGTCTTTGCTGTGCTTGCTGCCTCGGGCCCTTCATCCCCAGCTCTCTCCTTCCTCACGGCATTTTTCATTACCTAACCGCATCCTTGTCACTTCTTGAACCAGGAGCCCCGCAGGGGCAGGGCCAGGCCTATATCCACCACTGTATTCCCAGGGCCATGAACTGAGCGCAGCCCGCGACAGTCAACACTTGTCAACTGACCAGATATGCTTATTCCTCCTCCTCTGGGAGACGTGCCATTGACCCACTAGAAGGAAGAGGAAACTGAGGGTCTGAGGGGACTCCGTCCCTGCCAGGGCCCCTGCCTGCTGCTCACCTGGCTCAGGGGGCCCATCCCGGGGCCTGGCGGGCAGTGGGCGGGGCCCACGTGGACGAGGGCCAGGCCGGGCCAGGGCTACAGGACCCAGGAACTCGACGTAGGTGCCGGGGAAGTCACCTCGTTGCCGCGTGCGCTCATTGAGGCCAGGCATCCAGCCCACACTCTGTGGGCAGCGCTCGTTGCCCTCGGCCACGCCCAGCACCTGCAGGGCTGCCCGGCTCACCACCAGCACGTCGCCCGGCAGCAGCTCCAGGTCCTCCGGCCGCTCCCGGCGGAATGGGTACAGTGCGCGGTACTGGAAGCCCTCGGCACCGGCCATGGCTGGGCAGGGTGAGGTCTGGACGGTCAAGCTGCGGCTCCGGGCCCCAGTGGCCCCATCAGCTGGGGTGAGGGCCGGGAGGGTCCGCTGGTTGGCCTGGGGCACTGAGACCACTATTTCTACTGAGAAGTTAAAGGTGACCACAGGGGTCACTCATGCTTTGCTTCCCACCATTATTCCATGACCCTGACATGGGTCACTCATTGCTCGGTCCACCATTCGTCAACTGGTGGGAGGGGGTCGGCAGCGTGGTCTCAGCTCACTCAGCCGCTGCGTCCCCCCTCAATCCGTAGGGCAGGCCCAGGCTGCTCACTCCCTCACATGGGGGGCCATCGGCGCCCGAGGCTGGCGGCTCTTCCGGCTGCGCCAGACGAGGGGGCCGAGGGCACAGGCTGTCACCATGCTTGGCCAGGACGCCGACCTAGAGGGAGACGGGCAGGGTGGCATCAGCCAGGTTGGGCTCCTCCCATCCCCACCCCAGAGATGGGCCCGGGATGGGGTCCGAATCCCCTGACTCACTAGGTAACCTTGGCCTGGTCCCAACTCCTCTCTAGGCTTGTTTCCCCCGCTGTAAAATGGATTTACCAACAGCCCTCTCTGGGGTCACTGGGAGCAGGGCTTCTGAGAACCTGCCCCAGGCATAATGCATGCTCAGTAAATAAGCTCTTTATTGCCCCTTCATTAGAGATGGAGAAACTGAGGCGCAGAGCTGGGAGGCCTTTGTTGGACCACTCAGTGGGCCAGGAAGCCAGGACTCAAAAACGGAGATCCACCCAACCTCAAGGCCCAGAATGGATTGCAGGAGGCAGCAGCCACATGGCTAAATAGTTATACCCACAGTGGGTGGAGTGTCATGGGGAATGCTCTGGGTACTGGGAAGCCCCAAGGAGGGGCCAGGCCACTTAAGCACAGGAGGAGGCAGTAAAGAAGCAAAGACGTAGGAAAGCAGGTCCCGGCAGAGACCCCAGCACAGGCAAAGGGCTAAGAAGTGAGTCCAAGGTCTCTGCAGGGGAGAAATGGAGTGGGGTGACAGTGTCCCGGCTTGGCTAAATGAGGGGCCTAGAGGAGGATCTCAAAACAGGAGGGGGAGTCATGGGAGACCAAGGGGACCTTGGCTCCAAGGGAAACATGGAGCCAGGTCAGTGTGAATGCGACGAGAGTATCACAGCTGCCAAGGGGTAAGGTGGTGGGATGCAGGGTGATGCTCAAGGCCCAGGAGCCCCAACTCTTGGGGAAAGAGCCCACTACGGACAGCATTCCCACTCTCAGCCCTTCAGGTTCAGTTCTCCGGAAACTGGGTAGTGGGGGAGGACGTGCTTTTCTAGAGGAAGGGTCTTCACAGAGGCTGGGAAACAGTGCTGGCTAGAGAGAATGGTGGGTGCAAAGGCTTGATAGCAGAAGTTTCCTGCCAAGAGTTCAGGCTGGCTTTCTTTCTAAAAGCCACCAAGTGTCAATCACACCGGTGCTCAGAGTACCAGACAGAGGGTCGGGGCTTTATCCGCCCAACCAAGAGAGCCCCAGAAGATGTCGGAGCAGGGAGCAGAGGCTTCACATTCCCGGGTGCCCAAACTTACCCGCTTCCTGCCCCCCCCCCCCGTACTCCCATTCTACAGGTGGGGAAACTGAGGCCCAGCGAGGGGACATTCAGGAAAAGGCCTGGATCCGCTTGCCTGCCCGCCTCCGCGCTCCAGCATGCACAGGTTTGCACACGCCCTGTGTGTGCGCCGGGGAACCAACGCTCCCCGAATCCAAGAGGCGGGTGGAGGGGCTAGGCCTGGCCAGGGGCTCAGCGGCTGGACATAGGGCCCGCGCGCGCTCACGCGTGTTCAAACGCGCACGCGGCCCTGCGTGGACCCAGCAGTCTAGCCCCGGGAACGGAGGCGGAGTCGACCCCCGACCCTCCTGCATCCCACTATGTCCCACACAATGCCTGGGTGCCCCTCATTACTGCTCGACGCCCCACTCCAGGCAGGGCCTCCTTCCATTCGAGGCCGCAGCCTCAACCCCTTATCTCGGCCTGGGGGCACTCCATTCCCCTCCCACAGTGCCGGGCAGGCAGCACGGCCGCCAGGTCGAGCCCGAGGCCTCCCTCCCGTCCCCTGAGGCCCCCAGTTCCCGCGGGGCGCGATGCAGCTTGGCACTCGCGTTCCGACTTCCACCTCGGCACCACATTCTGTTTAGGAACCCCGCATCTGAGCGCACGCATGGGCCGTCCTGGACTTACCTGGTCGCGGCCGCCACCGCCGCCGAGGCCGCCGTCACACCGAGCCGAGGCCGACCGGTGGCTCCACCGCGGCCGCCGTCGCCGCAGCTGCGGGATCCCCGCCTCCGCAGCCGCGGTTCCGAGCAGCCGGGCCCGCCCCCGGCGGAAACGGCCGAGCGCATTCGGGCCAGGCGGGCGAAGCGAGGCGGAGGCGGAGCCTCGGGACGGCCGAGTATTTCCGGAAAGAGCCGAACTTACTCCCGCGGGACTGGCGGGTACGGGATGCCACGAGATCGCCGGTCATTTCCGGAGACAGCCGAGTGCGATAGGGTCAGCTAAGCCTTTCCCGACTCGGCGGGGATTTGACATGCTCGAGCAATTCCGGAAATCGCCGAGCACCTTCCATTGGACTGATGGAACACAGGGCTGAGCCCCCGGACTGAGGAGAGTTTTGAAAAGAACCGAGTGTGCTTGGACCCAGATAGAGGCCCTGGAAGTTTAGACCCACAGGCTGACCACCAACTTCCGAAACTTGCCAAGAATAGATGACTCCAAAGGGCGAGTGTGGCGGTCCGGAGCTCAGGAAAGGGACGTCGGGGTGAGAAAGGAGCCCGCCACAGAAAGCTGAGATTTTTGGAAAAGCGGAATAGGCCGGGGTCGAAAGCGTTTCTACAGCAGCCTAGAGCGTGCAGAAACAGCTGAACGAACTGCAGCCCTGCGAGCGCGAGAACACGCCCAACAAGCGCCCAGATGCGGACGATTGTTTCCGAAAATAGCCGAAGACACTCGGAAACGGGGGGGGGCGTGGCCAAAGGTTTCTGGTACTACCCAGAGCTCAGGCAGTAACCCAAAGTACTGGAGCTGAGCTGAGCTGAGTGGGGGGATGGGGCACAGGCCAAGCAAAAACCTGTACAGAAAGGACACAAAGATGGTTTACTTGTTTTATTAACACAGCTCAGGGCCTCAGATCGGTGTCTGGATGAAGATTTTAAGGGAATAGCCTATGATGGGTATTCAGGGAGAGGGCAGCAGGAGGACAGGGACCTGAGAGGGTATCAGGGAGATATCTCATTGGTGAACTCCTATACAGCCTTCAAAACCCCTGCAAGTGAAACAAATTTTCACCCGGTCCCCTTCTTTGCCCCTCACAAATCCAGACATTGGACCTCCGCTTTGTAAATGTGGGCTTTTATTCACGGTCAGCTCCAGGATGGAAAGAGGGAGCAAGTCATGCACAGCCTTGGTCTAGCTCCAACACCAGCCAGTACTGGGTGGGGTCTCTGGAAGGGATGCAGAGTGGGCTGCAGTGCCTGGAAAGTACCCTCACCATGTGGGGCACAGTGATCTTGCCAGGCACCTCCAAACAGGAAATGGAGGTTCTGTCTGACATGCCCAGTGGGTCACACAGCATCCTAGGAAAGAGAGCTGGAGATGGGAGTCAGCTGTATCTGGCACCAGACTCTCCATTCAAGCTCCCTTGTTGACCATGCCCACCAAAGGGCCTGGCTGCATGATTTTTACCAGGTGATTGTGGGACAAGTCTCCTTCTCTCACCAGGCCTCAGTTACTTTTCTGTAAAATGGGGATGATGACACCACCTGCAGCCTTCTCAAGGCTGGCTGAGGGAGAAGCCACGAGTAAAAGCATTTGGCATAGAGTAGATGCTGAATAAATAGTCATTGGGATTAGTTTTGTAAACACAAGGAAACTGAGGCACAGAGCGGGAAAGCCATTTTCCCAGAGCCACACAGGGAAGCCAAGATTCAAACTTGGGCCCCATTGCCCCCCAGTTGGGTTTTCTCACTTGAATTTCAGTCTAGGAAGGCTGTGACACATTGAGGGACCCCCCTACCCCCGACATGGGGTGTTTCAGACACATCATGGTCAAGGGCTCACCCTGGTGGGCATCAAGCACATGAAATCTTGTGCAGGGCGGGCATTCTTCTCCGGCCCTGGCTATACCCTTGGAGTTCTGAGTCTCCCTCCCAGGGCATCGGTATCACCCTGTGGGATGGGTGACCCCTCTACCTAGATCTGGCGAACCCCTACTCATCCATCAACGTCCCAGTTCCCACATCCCCTCCTCCAGGCTGAAGCCTTCAGGACCAGAGGCAAACTCTAGCAAGACTAGCCTAAGGATGGAGGCTATGATAGTGAGAAGTAGCTTTCAGAATCCAGTCCGTCATCAGCATTGCTTGTTTTGTGGTACAGGGGAATCATTTGGAGACTCTCCAAGTTCATATCCAAACTGGGCCCAGACAGGTAAGCTTGTCTGTATCCCCTCAGATCAGTGGGTCCTGGGCCAGGATGGGATCAAGTAACACACACAAAAAACTAAAAAATGCAGAAAACCTAGAAAACACGAACATATGTGACTTGTCCAAAGAGCTTCCTTCTCAGCCCAGAGGGCAGCGTCTGCAAACAGGGTCCCAGGTGCAAGGGGCAGGACCCGGGCAGCCGCCTTCACAGTGGCAGCTCAGTCTACCTATCTCTTATAAAAAGTAATAAATTAGTTGCAGGGATTTGCTGCTATTTACAATGCCACCCTTGTTCCCCATTCCTGCAAGTACGGCCCCTGATCTGCACCAGAACACGAGGGAGGTGCGGTCTCTGTCTTCCAGTAAGGACTGAGATGGCTTCTCTCGCCTTCCACGTGTCATAGTCTGGTGGCTCAGTCTCCATCCAAAGTCTCTTTACGGAAAAAACATTGCACAAAAAAACCCCCCAACTCATAGGCCAGGGAGAGGCCAGCCGGGAGGGATCAGTCTTTCGCGGCAAGTCCAAGGGGTCCCAGCACTGCCTCAGCGCCCTCCACGGCAATCTGTGGTACGGAGGTGAGCGGCCCAGTGGCCTCCTCAAGCGGCTCATCAAAGCTCACCTCCTGCACTGCCTCCTGCTTCTTGAAGGAATCTCGGCGCTCGGACAGGTGTAGCCGCCTCATGACTACCAGCTCCGAGTCTGGCCCACGGCCGCGGCGCCCCAGCTCCCCATCCAGCCGTTCACCCGAACCCAGCTTGTCAGCTGACTGGCCCCGGCGCAACCTCGGAGACCGAGCTGGCACGGGCGGATGCCCGGGGAGGGGTGAGGGTGAGCGGGGTGCGGGCACAGGCACAGGTGGGCAGGCCAGTGGGGAGGGTGGGATACTGCTGGTGGACTTGCGGCGGCCGGTCTTGGGGCGGGGTGGCCCGAGCTTGGCGGCCAGGCCATGCAAGGAGCTAGGGCGGGTGTGGCCAGTGGCAGCAGGAGAAGCAGGGCTGCTGGAGCTCGGGGAGACACTGGGAGGGGATGCGGTGTCTGTGGGGGACAGATGAGGGTCAGGGCCACCAGCCGCAATATGGGGCTGAGTGCACCTGCCAAAGCCCACGTCCTTCCCCTTGGCCACCCAGTATGTCTGCTTTTCTTGCTTCCTGTTCTGTGTGCAAGTTGTTCCCTGGGCTTGGATCTGATGAACTCCTACTCATCCATCAGAACCCTAGTTCCTATCCACCCACTTCCCATCTAATGAGTTCAACAGGCCAAAGATACTCTCTGCCCTGTGAAGTCAGGGTGAGCCAGAGGTGTAGCAACCAGAGTGCCCAGGCCTCCTGGAGGCCTTACCTGCTTCCCCTTTGGGTTGCCCAGCCTGTTCCTCCCTTCAGCTAGATGCTAACCCAGTGAGCCTCGGGTGTCTCTGTCTGGCTGTCTCACGGACTGGGGTGCTCAGCATTGGCCCATCCTTTCTTGCCCCAGAAGGATCTTTCTAAAACTCAGACCCATCTAAAACATGCTGTCTTTAGCTCACACACCCTCCATGGCTCCCAACTGCCCACCAACGTAAGCCCAGCTCCTTGGCCTGACCCATCTCCCAACTTCCTCCCTCCTCAGCCTTCCCCCGTTTTCATAACCCTCCTGCCTACTGTTTGTGATGCTCCCTTGGCTGGGTACACTCTCCTCTGCTCTCACACCTGTCTCCTACCACCTCCAGGCAGCCCAGAAAGGCCCTTCTGATCCACCTCATCTCCCACATCATGTCATTCCCTCCTTTAAACCCTGTTGGCTCCCTCAATGGGGCCAGGCACTGCAGACCTGAGCACCCCGGGGAGCACACGTACCTGCTGGGGCATCGGGAGCTGGGCTGCGGCACGGTGTGGTGGGGCTGGGGGAGAGGCTATGGGTGGGTGACCCCGGGAGGCTCTCGCTGGACGACAGGGACTGATGGAGGCCGGAAGAGAAGCTGCGGCTGGTGTGCAGCACAGAGGACTGTTTTGAGATCTTCTTGAAGAGTGACTTCCGCCTGAGAGTGAGAGGCCCTTACGCTTCAGAAACCGGCCCCTTCCGGAAGCCCAGGGAGCTGGCCCCGGGTCCACCACCAACACTCCAGAGAGGGCCCACCCGCCACTTACCGGTCCTGCGTCTCCCGCCGGCGGCTCCGCTTGCTCCGGCGTGCCATGCGGCCCTTGGCCACATTCTTCCGGGCAGGGCCCACCTTGATGGAGGTATTCTCCAGAGCGGTGGTCCGGAGAGCGATTTTGTTGCCGCTCTACAGGAGGAACAGCAAGGGAAGACTTGGGTGCCACCCATCTAGAGAGCCACCCGCCCACCTGCCTCCCTCTCCAACCATTAAAGCCCCTGATCCTGTCCACCCACTTCTCACCTAATGCCCACCACCCGGTGGACCAAAACTATATGCCCACCCTCTGTCCGTCCATGCAATGAGCTGCCCATCCCACCCCCACCTGCCGGTCTTAGGAGCTATCCAAACAAGGCCCTGCCTCGTGGCCTGTGCCCACTTCCCCACCCCCAGGCCTCAGCCCCTGAGGACCCCTGGTCTGAGAAAGACAAACACAGTACAGAGATCCCCAGCCTCATATGGTCGGGGTGAGCCAGAGAGAGACCCAAACGTCAGGGCACTGGTGGTGGAGGAGGGAGGGCAAAGAAGTTGGTACGTCCTGGGCAGAGGGGAGGAGACATGCAAGGCGACCCAGTATAGAAATGTGTGGTTCCGGGGTGAGAACTTCAGCCATTGGAAGCTATGAGGGGTTCACAGGAGCAAACCAGAGGGCTGGGTACGGGAGTAAGGGTTCTGGGAGCCCCAAGGGTGGGCAGCAATGAGGGGCTATACCTTCAGCAGCAGCTCAACGACGTCCATGTGCACCAAACCCAGGACTGACTCCCCGTTGATGTGGGTGATGAGGTCCCCAGCTCGCAGGCCTGCCTCCTGGGCGGGGCTTCCCTCCTCCACGTTCTGGGGGTGAGGATGGACGGTAGCGTCAGTGGTCTGGGGCCCCACAGCTAGAGACCCCATGCCACTTGAGTCAGCCATGCTGTTTCCTTGACCTTGAGGCTGTTCAGTGGGGGGATGGAACAGGCCCTGGGCTGGGGGTAGGACGACACCCCCACTCTGACCTGCGGGCATGGGGTGGGAACTTCATGCCCCAATAAGGTATCTATCCCTCTGTCCATCCCTGTCTGTCTTGCCCAACCCCCTTCCCATAGGAAGAGGGACAGCAAAGGCCCAGGTGGTACCAGCTCCCTGCCCTGGGCTCCGAAACCTTGCAGGCAATGAGCCTGCTTTGCCAAGCCTAGAAAGCACAGCGCCAAACACGATGTGACTTGCCAGGGGAAGCTGGACTCAGATCAGGTCCTGCTCTTCCTGCTCACCCCAAGGCCAACTTACCCAGACGACGTGGTGCACAGTGTAGACATCGCTGTCGCCCATGTAGACGCGGATGGCCCGCAGACTGAAGCCGTACTTCTTGCCTGAGCTGTGGATGACAATGGGGGGCCGCAGGCTGCCACACACAGGGGACGGGTCTCGGCTTGGAGAGGAGTCTCGGGATGATGGGTTTGAGGACAGCGAGCGTGGGGACAGAGGGCTCATGAGGGGGCCACCGCTGCCGTCATCTGTAGGACCAGGGTCGGGAGAGGGTCACTCCCTTGCAGGGATCCGGGTTGGGAGGGCACCCCCCCACCAAGCTGATCACTCTGGCTGCTTTGCTGCTGTTCCAATCCCCCAAGCACGGTCCTCCCCATCTGGCCTTTGCACGTGCAGCGGCCCCTGCCAGGAACACCAGTCCCCTGTCCCCCACCCCAGTCCCGCGGCATGGCTTCAACCCAGTGGTCAAAACAGATGTGGACAGACAAGCAAAGACAAAGCTGGGCCACACGCGGTACCGGCTGTGATGATGAGGGACAGGGCGGACACTGAAGCAGACTTGGGCACACGGCCCCCGCTGGGGGAGACCCGAGACTTCTCGGGAGCTGGGTCTCTTGAGCCGCCAAGGCGGCGGCCCCGACCAGCATCCAGGGCCCGCGGTGTAGAGTGTCGGGCTCCGGTGCTGTTGCTTCGTAGGCGCGCGTGGCTGAGGGCGGCGGTGTCAGCTGGGGGTCAGCAGGGCTGGGGTCAGCCTGGCCAGTCTCGCTACTCCATCCCTTTGCCCTCAGGAGGCAAAGCCCCTTCCTCCCCGGTTGGCGTGTATGTTCATCCTCCTCCCGGCCCTTTCTTCCGACAGTTCTCACTTCCTACAGTTCCTTCTGGCCCTGCTCTCCCTGGAAAGCTCCACTCTT
The DNA here is from genome assembly GCA_004023965.1 of Spilogale gracilis. Taxonomy (NCBI): domain Eukaryota; kingdom Metazoa; phylum Chordata; class Mammalia; order Carnivora; family Mephitidae; genus Spilogale; species Spilogale gracilis. The sequence continues at coordinate 73,512 of PITA01003012.1, read as the reverse complement.
CAAGGCCCTCCTCTAAGAAGCCTTCCCCCACCCGTCAGACCCCTACACCCCTCTCAGCGCTCCCCAGCCTCATCCCCTTCTCCAGTCCCATCTTGACCCCATGAAAGTGGGGGTACCACCCCTAGATGGGGAGTAACACTGAGTCCTGAGGCCTCTCTGGAGCCCTGGCCTGGCCGATCTTAAAGTCTTTGTTAGACAAGTGAATGGTCTCTCTGGAGAGCTTCTACTCAGCCTTGAAAACCCATTTCAAACAGTCCCTCCTCTGGGAAATTTTCTATAATAGTATCCCTCCCATTCAGGACCTAACCTACCAGAAAGGCTTGAGGACTTGGGCATCACTGGGGTGGCTGCTGGGGGTGGATCAGGTTCCCCCAGAATGAAGATGGGCCTCTTGGGGCCCGCAGAGGCTGGACTGGCTCCTTCATCCTCTGACGAGAAGGCAAACTTGGGCATTGTGTCCAGGTTAATAGTATTCAAGAGAGACGGGCTGGGGCCCCGCTCAGGCTGGGAAGAAGACGACTGGCAGGAAGAACCGGAGGATGTCCAGGACCTCAGTCTGCAGCAGAGAAGAGCCAAAGTCACACTTGCCACTTACCCTCACCCCAGGACATCCAGTCGGTCACCCCTAGTGGCCAGATTTTAACTCTCAGCTTAGAAAGAGAGGTAATTCATAAATGCAGGGTGAGCTCCCTCTACGTGCTTGCTCCTCTATCTGCCCGGGGACTTTCTGTCTGTCTTTTCAAATCCAGTTCCCAACACTCATCCTTTAGAAGACATTGATTATTTTTCTGTTGAGTCTGGTCTCTGAGGAAGAACAGGACTTTGTCGGCAAAGGGTATTCTGGCCGAGGGAAGAGGCTAAGCACAGTATGACCCCACCACTGCAGTTTGCTCGGCGTAGCTAGGGACACAAAGCCATCGGCCACATCGGCAGGGCCCTAAGACGAAGGCCCAGGTGTTTTACCCTTATCGCCCGGGCCACTGGGAAGCTTTCTCCAGCGTTAGACCTTGTGGCTCCACCCGCTCGGCGGGCTGGGAGGCCGAATCTGCGCATGCTCCCCAGCCCACTTACCGGATCTCCGTGCTCAAGCCGGTGCTCAAGCTGGTGCTCAAGCCTGTGCTCAAGCTCAGCCGGCGGCGGTAGTCACCCTCACCACCGCGCTCCCAGCCTTCCTCCCGGTCCTCACTGAAGCTGCGTTCAGCGAAGGTTGGGGTGGGTTGGGCGGCCAGGAACTCGGAGCTGCTGTAGACCTGCCAGCAACACACTGTAACAGTAAGGACAAGGAGGCAGGCGGCCACACCCCTGGGGAAGAGCCGGCTGAGTCGAACACTTCCTATGCGCCCCACGCTTCCGTGTGAGTCATTTCCTTGCATCCACACTCGCCATATCCCTAACAACAGGAGAGTCTTTAGCCCATTGTACAGATGGAGAAACTGAGGTTCAGAGGGGCCTGGTTACCAACGGGGCCCCAGCTGGGATTTCTGCTGCTGCTAAGGATGCTCTATCTGGGGCTCAGGCCCGTGAGCAGCACAGGTTTTCTTCATTCAATTAAAATGCAGGAAGGCACTTAACCTGGTGAGGCTCTAAAGTAAACCCCAGCAGAGCAGCCCTGCACCCAAGGAGCCCAAGGCGGGCACATCCCAAATGTCCATCGACAGAGGGGTGAACACAGTGTGGCCCATCCACACAGCACAATATTACTCGGCCATAAAGAGGAGCGAAGCTCTGATCCGGTCTACATCGTGGATGAGCCTGGACGATGTCAGTCTGAGAGGGGGCCAGAGGCCAGAGATGAAAGGCCACGTGTTGTGTGATTCTACTTTGGAGAAAGATCCAGAACAGGCAAATCCAGGAACAGAAATTAGATTAGTTGTTGCCAGCGGCCAGGGGAGGAGCGTGAGGGAGTGACTGCTCATGGGGACAGGGTCTCCCTCTGGGGGGATGGGAAGGTTCTAGAGCTAGACCAGAGGGGACAGGGGTCCAACATTCTGAATGTACTAAATGGCGCTGAAATGTACAGTTTAAAATGGCTAATATGGTGCATTTTATATGTATTCTTACCACAATTAAAAAAAATAATAAGGTAGAAGAACACTCTTCCCCACCCGCTACCCAGAACAAACATCTTGCCAAGTTTCCTGAGCGTTAGTATGTGCAGGGCCCCAGGCCCACCTTGCTGAATCGGTGGGAACAAGACGAGAACTGAGGGATCTCTGTGGATGACTCCTCGTCATTGGTCTCCTCGTCCTCCGAACCCAGGTGGCGGTACCGCTCCGAGCGGGCTGCAGGAGGGCAAAGACAAGTACAGCCCATCTGATGCCCAGAGGTGGCCGCAAGGGCTGTGGGGGGACGTGGGGAGGGCGCCCCAGGCGGGGAGACACTGTTAGGGCAAAGGCATTGAGGTGGGGCCATGTCTGGTGTATTAGGGACCACAGGAGGCTTGAGTGACAGAGTGATAAACTCCAGCTGCATCCCTATGATCTGTGGGCTTGTGAGTGGGAATTCTGGTGTCTGACCCTCCGTATCCTCACCCTTGAGATGGGGTCACCCAGAATTAGCTAATACTGTGCATCTTAAAAGGATGCTCCTCGTTTTACAGAAGATGAAACAGATGTTCAGAGAGGCCCTCTGACATGCCCAAGATCACATAGCAAGTTCTGGAGGAGGTGCTAGAAACCGAGGGCATTTCATGTTTGGCTGGAACCTCAAGTGGGCAATGGAAGACTTGTCTGAGCCCACCCACAGTGTCAGCGGGGCTCTCTCCACAAAGCACAGCAAAGCGTCCTGTCCTCCTGTGTGACAGACAGGGCTCCCTACCTGGTCAGGGCTGGGCACTGAGGAGGCCGAACCTGCCAGGCAAGGGCCTGCCACACTCAGCGCCCCGGGGTTTCCCCTCCCGCAATCCTGAACCTGGATGCACAGGAAACCAGGCAAAGGGGGAGGGGGTCAGCGGCCAGGAGACATGCTCTAATTTCTCAGAAAGCTCAGGGAGTCAGAAGCTCCAGGCTCAGGGTGAGGGGCTTGGGTGGAGACCCTGGCAGACACCCCTCCCTGTCTCAGGAGAATGTGGGATGCCAGAGCCCGACCCCTTGACCCCCACTTACTGTCAAAGTAGCTGGTGTCGTCCTCGGCTTCAAGCTGTGGCACAAACTCAGCTTTGTGTCGCAGAAGCCCCGCCCAGTCCAGTGTCCAGAAGAAGGGGTGCTGCTTTACCTCGTGGGTGCCCCCTGTAGACATGCCCAGCTCAGCCCTGCGGGTCTCTGTCCCCACTGCCCCCTGGGCCAGCTATGAGCCCAAACTTGGCCAACAGAGAACCATAAAGACAGCGAGGGGAGCAGCCGCTGTTTCAGAGCCTGAAGAGGGACAGAGCTGGGGCTAGAACCCAGGCCCTGTTCTTGCCTCTGCTGGATTCTGAGATCCCGTCACCCAGAGAAAACCCCAGAGCCCTAGGAGGGCTTCTTTCCCAGGCCTTTTCCACACGTCTCTATTCCATGGAGTAGAGCTGACTGCGTGAGGGTATCCTGTTCCCCAGCTTCAGCTCTATGTTCCTCCCCAGTGGCTAAGCTTCATCATGAACCTGACCTGTAGTGGTTGCAAGAGTCTCAAACAGGCCCTTAACTGTTAATTAGATGACTAGGGAAATCTGAACAGTGGGATCCACTGGGCTGGACCTCTAAGGACCTTAGCACACAGCCTATAGGTGCCCTTGCTGGCTCCCATATTCAGCCTCAGTGCCCCTTCTCTGCATCAGACCCAGCTACCTGCTAGTTGCTGGTGAACTCCTATGTATCCTTCAAAACCCAGCCCAAAGCCCCCTCCTCCATGCAGCCTCTCAAGTAGAGTTCTTGCTTACCCCCAACCTGGGCCCCTGCCCCCCATATTCACATACCAGTGCCCAGACGGTCCAGTGGGCTCTGTCGGAGCAGTCTGGTGATGAGGTCCTGGGCATCAGCTGGGAGGGCCTCATCCCCTTCTGGCCACATGATCTCATCTAAAATGAGGAGAGAGGAAAAAAAAATTAAGTTAGTAAAAGAAAGTAAAACAGACTAGAATAAAATGAGAGGGGGGTGAGACGGGGAGGACAGCCCTTGGTAGGACCCCCACCGCCTCCCCTCACTTACTGCACACCACAGCAGCAGCCTCCTGTTCCCTGGACGCTACCAGGCTCAGTCCCACCCCCAGCCTTTGCTCTGGCTGTACCCCTCTACCCGGGCCGCACCCCTCTTCCACTTCTGTGGCTCCCTCTTGCTCCCTCAGCGAGGCCTCCATGACCGCCTATTTAAGGCAGCCTCCATCACGTCTGATACCCCATGCTTTCCTCTCTTCCTGCTTCTTTTCCTTGGTTTTTGGTATCTGGTGTTTCATAATCTGCTTATTGATCTCCATCTGTTTTATCCTGGACCATGTTCCCAGTGTCCGGTTGGGGTGAGGCACACTGTGGGGGGGGGGGCTGCTACCCAGAGCCCCAGTGGGGCCAAGACTCGGACCGCGGCCATGGTGGGGGAAACGCACCACTGACCACCTGGCCAAAGAGTTCCTCGGGGGTGTCTCCGAAGAAAGGCACACAGCCCACCAGGAATTCATAGAGGACAACACCCATGGCCCACCAGTCCACTGGCTTCCCGTAGCCCTGGCGGAAGATCACCTCGGGCGCGATGTACTCAGGCGTCCCGCACACCTGGGTCAGGCAGAATGGGGAAAAGGAGGATGGCCTCCAACTCCAGAGGCCACGAGAAACGGAGTGGCCAAGGCCAGGCTGGGCACAGGGGCGGACAGAATCACAGGGCTGGAGGGGCGGTTTCTTTTCTCCTTCGTGCTGCAAGGTCTCCCCATGTCCCGAGGGTCAGGATCCAGACAGAGGAAGGAGGTCCCGTACCCAGGGCCACCTGCCCATATGCACACCTGCTTGTCCACGAACTCCCGGGTATCCTTCTCGATGTGGCCCTCGTAGAGGTTGGTGGCCATGCTCATGAGCCCGATCTTGGACAGGCCGAAGTCAGTCAGCTTGATGTGGCCAAGTGAGGTGATGAGCAGGCTGTGGGCGGGTGGGTGGTGAGTTCAGGGCGGGGGGTGGGCGATGTGCCCAGCCGCTCACGCCACCGCACAACCTGGTGCCACCCCCGCTGGGCTGAGGTCCAGCCAGGACAGCTTCGCTCCCCGGAGGGGTTCTGCAAGTGCTTCCTGAACACGGGCACGTTCTCGCAAGAACCAATAGGTCTTGGGAAGTAGGTATTTCAAATGTGGCAAATATCTTGGTGTACCTACTGGATGCATCTGCTGTTGCTGTTGAGCACCTACTGTATACTCCACTCTCCAAATATAAATTTCCTGAGAGTCAGTCTGTCTCCCCACTGTGCATTAGGACATCTGAACATCTACTGGGCTGGCGGGGAGGATCTACAATATATTTTTATACCTTTGTCCATTCTTTTTAACAAACTAAACGCTTTGCAAGCATTTATTGTTTAAATTCCCCCCTGAATAACGAACATACCTTAACCATCTGCTGCATACAGAGATCTTTCTGTGCAACTCATGGGGAGACCCACTTTTGAAAACTTGTACACTGACCGTGTACTCTGCTGTTCAAGGTTTCCCATCAGCTTAAGTGCATACACGTTTTGTTAAGTGGTAGAAACCCACACGCCATCTTTATAAAGTCACATTTTCATGTATAACCTGGTACATAGGCTGCTTCATTTCTAGAGAACTCACTGTGTATATCCAAGCTCTAATAAATCCTTTATTTGGCACATTCTGTATACCTTCTCAACTCTATAAAGAAATAATTCTATGCACCTACTATGTGCAGACACTATTTTTAAAAATAAGGGATGTTTCTCGAGCAACTACTGTGTACACCAGCTGAAGAAAATCATTTTGGTGTACACATACAGTTAAAACCAAGGGCTTGGGGCGCCTGGGTGGCTCAATGGGTTAAGCGTCTGCCTTCAGCTCAGGTCATGAGCCCAGGATCCTGGGATCGAGCCCCATATCAGGCTCCATGCTTGGCAGGAAGCCTGCTTCTCCCTCTCTCACTCCCCCTGCTTGTGTTCCCTCTCTAGCTATGTTTCTCTGTCAGATAAACAAAATCTTCAAAAAAATTTTAAAAATTCACCTTTTGAGCACTGACTATATGAACTATTTAGGAAAAATGTTTTCCTTCTTAGAAATGAAATGCTATGATGCCTGGGATATGCTTCGACTTACCTGGCTGGTGGGGTAGGGGGGCTGGGAGTGGGAGGAAATGGTGGGATCAGGATGGATGTGGGGAATGGACACCAGGAGCACTGGATCCTTCTATTTTGGGCTCAATGGTTATACCCCTAAATTCCTATGTGGAAGTCCTAACCCCCAGGAACTACAAATATGACCTTCCTTGGAGAGAGGATGGCCATGTGACTAGTTAAATGAGGGCATCCTAAGGGCTCCTGGGAGCCTCAGTCGTTAAGTGTCTGCCTTTGGCTCAGGTCATGATCCTAGGGTCCCGGGATTGGAGACTGCTTCTCCCTCTCCCACTCCCCCTGTTTGTGCTCCCTCTCTCACTGTTTCTCTGTCAAATAAATAAATAAGATCTTGAAAGAAAGAAAGAAAGAAAGAAAGATGTCCTAGAGTACAGTGGCCCCTCATTCAATAGGACTGGTGAAGAGGGGACATGTGGACATAGACACGTGGGTGGAGGATACCACGTGAAGCCTGTAGTGATGCTGTTGCAAGCCATGAAACCACCAGAACTTGGGGGGAGACCTGGAGACCTGGAAGAGATCCTTCACTGGTGCCTTCAGAATGAGCCCTGCTGATACCTTGATCTTGGACTTCTGGCCTCCAGAACCGTGAGAATACGTTTCTGTGGCTTCAGCTGCCTAGTCTTTGCTACTTTGCTCTGATGGCCCTAGCCAACGAATGCACCTTCTCTTAACTTTGGGGTGTATTTGAAATTTTCCAAAGTGAAGAAAGAAAATATCTCTTTTTCTCAAGCACCTGTTCCGTGGGCCTACCTCCCTGGGCCCTCTGAGCTGGACACTTGCCTGCGCCTCTTTCCAGATGCTGGTCCCGAGCCTGGGAGGGGCAGGTCCTGCCTTAGGGTTGGACCTGAGACCTTCGGGAGACCCCCACCCCACCCTAGGACGATTCTCCAATTCTGCTGGGCACAGGGCATCCTCAGAGTGTTAAGCACAAGGCCCAGGTATACAGTAGGTGCCAAATACATATTTTATCCTCTGAGCCGCTGGCAAACTATGAGATGCCCTGGAAACAGGGAGGGCTCTTAACGCTTCTGTTCACAGCTCCACTGAGCAAGTATCTTCATCCGAGAAAGGGACAGTAGGTGCTCGATGCTGCTCTCAAGACAAAAACTTTAATAAAATGGCAACTGAAGTGTTCCAGGCCTGGCACACAGCCATTGCCTGCTAACTGGTCCTCTAATAGCCTTACAGAAAGCCGGTGCCCCACCAATGCGCACCAGATGAAAAAATGTGCTTTATGAATCCGAAAGGTCTTCAGTGTGTGAGGACTTAGTCAAAACGCCATCTGGGTTTCTGAAAATGAGCACACATCTAGGTATACAGCAGTGCTAAATACACATCTGCTTTGTCTTCTAAGCCACTCACAAAATGCAAGATTCCTGAAAACATGCGGGCTCTCGACATTTCTGTCCATACCTCCACGAGGCCAGAACCCCAGCAGTTTGAGGTTCTTGCCTGCTACCCACAGGGCACTTGATATAAGAACAGCCCCTGGCTCTATAAATAGCTATCAACAGCAGGTGTTCAATTAATGCGGGTGAGAGTGCCTTGCAAATTATGTAGGGGTTATAGAGCAAGAAGGATTATTCACACATGTGTCTTACAGCCGCTGATAGAAGACCTGGCATACAGTTGGTACTTCTTAGGGGCTAGAGGAAAATAAACTCCCCGAGGCTCTCAAGAAACATGTTCTCTTCTTCTTCCCTGCATAAACATACCACAGGTGCTCAAGACATGCACAGTCTCTTCCTTCACATGTAAGGTCTTGCAAAGGCCCTATCCCTGTTCCTGGTATTCAAACGGTGTCTCCTAAGTGCACATTCTCTCTGTTCTCCTGGGGCAGCAGCTCTGTGTGTGCACAGTCCCTTCCCTTGTATATTTTGTGCACCCTAAAGGGCCCATTCTCTCCTTGCTTGGCAGCCCTTCCATAAATGTACTATCTTTCCCTTGCATACAGCAGGTGCCTATTAAGTACCTGCTGTCCCTTGTATATAGCAGGTGCCCAATATTGCCACTGTTCCGTGTCTTCCTGTCACCAGGGGCCCCAAGGGGCCAGGAGAATCCGGACGGGTGGGGATCTGAGCAGCCCCAGACTCCCATCAGAGGCCCGGCCCCCATTCCCCCTTGCCCCAGGCCGCTCACTTGTCAGGCTTGAGGTCACGGTGCACGATGCCATAGTTGTGCAAGTATTCAAGCGCCAGCACCGTCTCAGCGAAGTACATGCGAGCCATGTCCACAGGCAGTGGGCCCATGTTCTTCAGGAGTGTGGCGCAGTCGCCGCCTGTGGGGGTTGCAGAAGCATTCACAGAGGCCCAGGGCTCCACTGCTTTGCCCTGGGCCTACAGGACCACTCCGACCTCCTGCAGAAGGTCCCCAGTCTATACCGAACCAAGTTGGGGAGTCAAGAGGGGCAGGAGGGAAGGCCGACCTTGACCCCTGATTCTCCCCCTGGCAGGACAGCAGCTCTGGAAGGGTGCCAGCCCTTTAGCCTGTACACAGCTGGTGCCCAAGAGCTCCTTCCCGCTCCTTGCCTAGAAGCCCCCGCACTTACCTAAAGGGACTGTCCATTCTTAAACTGCAAACTTGCTCCCCAAACTCCTCTCCCTGGCCCCCAACCATCCTGGCCCTTCCACCCCATACCTTTCTCTCTTCCCTGCTCTTAATTCTGGCCTTCAGGCCTCTGCTCACCAATCCCCCCCTGCTGAAGATGTCCATCCTTACTGTATCCCCCAGGGTCCTATTCTCACACTTCTCTTTGAGCTCCCTGAACCCTAATCCCTCAGGATGGGCCCCTGCACCACAGACCGATGGTTCCCTAAGACAGACTGGGACCCCTTGGAGGACAGAGAAGACCCCAGCTTGGTCAAAGGAGGGACTATTTTTTGGGGTAGAGGGTAAGCTCCCCATCACTGGAGGCATACAAGCCCTCATGACCGTACCTTCCACATACTCCATGACCATACACAAGTGGCGCCGGGTCTCGAAGGAGCAGAACATGCTGACCACAAACGGGTTCTCGGCAAAGGTGAGGATGTCACGCTCCACAAACACCTGTTGGATCTGGTTGCGCAGAATCAGGTTCTGCTTGTTGATCTTCTTGATGGCGAAGCGCTGCCGTGTGTCTCGGTGCCGTACCAGGTAGACAGCCCTGGGGGAGCCAGGGTTGCTGAGGCCGGACACCCAGGCCCCCGCATTCAGTGCCTGTGCTATCCCGCCCTATATCTGGGGCAACCTTTCTCCTTACCCGGGCCCTCTCCAAAAGCAGCCCCGCTATGGGTCTAAGCTGCCCCTCACTGGTGTCACATGGAGAAGCCCAAGATGGCCCCTGGGTTACTTCTTCACAGCAGACGGGGTACTTTTAGTGCAAAAGCCCCAGCATCAGGTTCAAATTGCTTTATGCAGAGCTGAAATGAGCAGACTTTGAACGGTTTAGAGCTCGCCAACTTTGCGTATCTCGTAAAACTGCCTCGAACTGACTAGCCATCTGCAAGGTAAACCCTGGGGCTGTGAAGACCCCGAGCCACTACTGCCTTCTGGACTCCTGGCCACGCTGCTGAGGGTCACCACCTAGACATAAGCCCCCACTCCAGCCAACCCGCTCGACAGTCAGACGCTGTGCCAGACTCCCTCTCCCACCCCACCTCCATGCCAATCTGTCGGAGTGGCGCTAAGATAATGCTCGCTGTACACCCCTGCCGCTGTGCGGCTGTCGTTTTCCTTGTGTGGTCCTGAAATACCTACAACTCCCTAAACCTGGGGCAGGTAACCCCCTAGACCAGGGATGAGCCTGTCTGAGGCTCTGGCCCTGCTGTACCATGTCTCTTCTTCCCTCGTCAGGCCTCGGTTTCCCTCGGTCTCCACACTCAGGGGCCGCCGTTGGACTCCAGGCATTCCCGTGGGCATCTGAGAAATGGGTCTATGGGGGACCTGAGGACTTACCCATAGGCCCCGTTGCTGATGAGTTTGATGGTCTCGAAGTCGCTCTCACATGGCTTCCTCCGTGATGGGCCGATGAGGGCACGGCTCTAGGGGGCAAAAGGGGTCAGGGTCCTCCTGCCCCACCTGAGAGCAAGCCCGGCTCTCCCTGCCTTCAATCCCAACCATAGGGCCTGGCATCAGACGCTACTTCCTTTTCTCCTTCCAGACTTCTCTAGCTCCGCTTCTGAGTTTCTAAGCTTTGGCTCAAGCCATGTCCTCCCTCCAGAAAACTCCTACGCATCCTCTAAAACTCCCCTCTCCAGTGCCCCATCCGGTCTGGCCCTGCCCAACCGACATGGCAGGGTAGTCTCACTTGCCTCTACCTTCTCCCAAAAGTCACAGGCATTTATTAAACACCTACTACATGCAAAACTTTAAAAAACCCAGGCCACCTCCCGTGGCCATCTCGTCTATCTTGAAAAGCACAAGACAGGTGAGAGCATCAAAGCTCTGTGACTTACCTCTGGGGATTCAGGTGCTGGAGGCTGTCCACTCTCTTCCAGGTGACTCAGAGGCTCCATCTCTGTGAGACAAGGGAGGAGCCTCAAATGGGGCCTCCACGCCCTGGCCCTCAATCCCCCCGAGATTTCCCACGACTTCCAAGGCTCATCCTGGGCTGGTGACATGGTCCCTCCCTGACCAGCTCCCATGATACCACCATTGAGCCCCTACTACGTCCAGGTCTTGGCCAACCCCAGGAAGCCAAGCTAAGCAATAACTGAGGAAACTTCTAGAAGGACCAGTGGGAAGCCCAGCCTCTGAATGGCACAGCTGGCTCCAAGCCTTGGGCCTGTTTTTTTTTTTTTTTTAAGATTATTTATTTATTTATTTGGCAGAGAGAGAGAGAGAAAGACAGAGATCACAAGTAGGCAGAGAGGCAGGCAGAGAGAGAGGAGGAAGTAAGCTCCCTGCTGAGCAGAGAGCCCGACGTGGGCCTCGATCCCAGGACCCTGAGATCATGACCTGACCCAAAGGCAGAGGCTTAACCCTCTGAGCCACCCAGGCGCCTAAGCCTTGGGCCTGTTAACATAGGCTGTGACATGGGCTCTCTGGGTTTTGGCTCCTAATATCCTCCTCAGCTTAGGGTGTGGCCCAAAGGAAGCCCCCAGCCCCACTATTTTCTGGCCCTAGGACTTGGCAGAGGGGTGGCCCCAACTGAGTGGCTGGTGAACATGAGACGTGATGATGGCAATGAAGACGGTATCCCACAGTCACAATGTGGGGCTGGGATGGGACAGTGGAGTCTCATGGGCGAGGGAGCCCTAGGTCTGAATGCAGCCCCTTTCACTTAGAGAGTTCCCTGCTGCGGGCACGGGGTAGACGATCTGCCGCAGTGTCAGCCGCCAACCACCTGGCACACAGGAGCCCCAGGCACTTTCCCACAGCGGGCCCGCAGGTGGCTGAGGGCAGGGCCACAGAGAGACCAAGGCCAGTATGGCCGCTGTGAAGTCGACGGGCCTGGGTCCGAATTCCAGGTCTGCCCTGGCCTTTCCTCGAGTTTCCTCTTCCCACCCCACTGCCCAGTCAGCTCACCCTCGAGGGGGTCCTTGGCCAGGCCCAGCTGCCCAATGATGTACTGTGGCAGGTCCGTCCTGATGCCCTGCCCCTCTCGGGCCTGGCCCTCGGCAGCCTCCAGCAGGTGATAAAACTCCTCGGGGTCAAATTCCTGGGGGTGCAGAGAGGCTGTCAGCTGGAGCTCAGTCTCAGCCCCAGGCCTTTGCACATGCTGCTCTCTCTGTCTGGAACAGCCCAAGGGGGCGGCTCCAGCTCTCCTCTCCGTGTCTCAGCACCTGACCCTTCCCCGGGGAAGAAGCCCACCCCGGCCCGGAGGCACTCTGGGTCCCTCTCAAACATCTACCCCGGGGGAACTGCCTCCTGTACCTCGGCGGGACTGTCACCCGGCCGTGTGTGGAGACTCACCAGGCACTCAAGAAGCCTCGCTGGCCTCGAGATAATGATGAGCAGCTTCCGGACAAGCTGGACAATGAAGCTGACCTCCTCACTGTCCGAGCGCTCATGGGCCTGGGGGCAGTGGGTGACGGCGTCACTCGCAGGCCCTGGGCCCCGGCCTGGGGACGCTGAATCCCCGCCACCCCCACCAACGCACATCTTGAAGCAGCTTCTCCAGCTTCTCCTGCATCTCCAGGAAGTAGCGGGAGGTGACGAGTGCCTCTCCAGACTTGGCCAGGCAGTCGCGGGCGAGCTCAATGATCTGGTGGTGGATGAAGCCCAGGACGCCATCGGCCAGGGCCAGCCGGGCGCCAGGCGCGAAGGCCGCCAAGAACTCCTGCAGACGGCCTTCCATCTGTGCCGTGGCCTGGGCAGAGTGCACGGGGTAACCTGGTCATTGGATGGGGCTGGGAGCAGCCCACAGATGGGGGCAAGAGAGACGGCTGGGGGGAGAGATGTGGCGATGGGGCCAGAGAAGTGGGGGGATGGGGAGCAATATGCCTAGGTCGGGGGGTAGTCTGAGACAGGGTGATAAGGACAGACAGAAAAGGGACAGAGATGGCGACAAAGCCAAGAAGACAAGAGTGCCATGGAGGGGAGTTAGGGCCGGTCCAGCCACTGGTTGCCCACCTTGGGGAACCTCTCCCGGTACACATGATTCATCATGACGATTTCATTGTCGAAGGTCCCTGTTGTGCGTCCTGGGCTGGGGGGGGAGGGGGATGACACACAGTCAGCTTGTGACATGGGACCAGAGAACCAGTCCAGGGGATGGCCAAGGATCAGGGGCCAAGCTTGGACAGGGTCAGGGGCAGAGATGGAGGAGAAGCCAAATGCGAGCCCCAAAGCCAGCCCCAAAGCCAGCCCAGGGAGGGGCTGAGGTCAGAGGCCAAGACCTACCTGAGGCTGCGGGAACGGGGGCGAAGGTGGGGTGAGCGGTGGCCGCCTTCCTCGTCAACCACATTCTCTGAGCTGCGGAAATGCTTGGACAGGAAGCATAGTTCATCCGGCGTCGGTTGGAAAGGAAGCTGGTGTAGGCGCTCCCGGGAGGATGAGCTCGACTGGCAAGAGGGGGTATCAGGGCCACGAGTTCACAGTCAGCGCCAAAGCCAGAACCCCAGAATTACCCATCAAGGCCTAGGCTGCCTGCTGGTCATGGAATGGTAATATGCTCCTGCTCCTGCCCAGCTCCTATGCATCCTTCAAAACCCCAGCTCTCGTGCCCCCTCCTCCAGTAAATCTTCCTGCCTGCTTCCTAAGCAACCCCAAGACTCCCTCTGGCCGGGCACTAACCCCCACTGGGTGAGGATGTCCTCCAGACTGGGGGGCTCCTTGGGACTGAGGTTGGGTCTTCCCAGGACCCATACATTGCCAAGAATGGGGCACAAAGGGGGCAGCCAGGATGTTGGCTGACTGTACAACTATCCAATAGCTTGATAAAAACCAAAGACGTGTCCCGCCCCACCTCGCACCCGCCTGTCTGCTGGCCAAGGTGGGACTGTGGGTACCGAGACGGTGGAGCTGGGCGTATTGGTTCCATAGCCAGAAGATGGGAGGGATGCGAGGGACCATCTTCTGCCGTCAGCCCTAGAGAGGAGAACCAGAAGAGTCAGAAGGAAGGCATGGCCCCCATGGTGTGTAGGGACGAAGGACAGATACCATGGCTGGCAGATTCTGGCCCTGTTGGAGGAATTATCTTCTGAAAAGGCTGAGAACAGAGATTCAAGGTCAATAAGCCTGCTATGTGTTTTCTCTTCATCCTTCAGACGCCTCCTCCAGGAAGTCCTCCCTGACCCAGCTGCTGAAGCATACCCCATCAAAGCTCCGACTTCTTTGAGTTATAGCTGCTGGGATCCATGCTGGTCACCCCCACCAGACTGAGGATTCCCCGAGGGCTGGAGTCCAGCCTTCCCTTCCTCGGCCCCCGGCACAAGGCACAGCACACGGCAAACATTGAGTAAATGTTACGGAGTGAATGAGAGACATTTAAGCGCCTGGTACACAACACATCGTTCATCAGCTCTTATTAAGTGAATTCGTGGCTTTTAGTGAGTCAGTGGTTTTTAGACTGGAAGGTGTGCCCTCCTCCTCCCCAAGGGCTCCCTGAAATTACCTGTCCACGAGCGGGATGTGGCTGCAGAAGGCCGTGCATGTTTGCCAGAGGCAGAAGCCAAAGGGAGAGACGGCCACAGGGCAGTGGGTAGGGGAGGGGAAAACATGAATGAGGAGGCAGGCCCAGCCACCAAGCGTATGCCCCTGCCTGTCCCCTCACCAGCTGTGCTGACACCGTCCCTCAAAGCCAACGACCACTCACCTTCGGGCAAAGGGAAAGTTCACAGCAGATGCCGCTGAGAAGTTCCGAGGACTATCCAGGGGGCTGTTGCCTGCTGGGGACAAGGCGGGGGACACTGAGTCAGAGGGGGCAACAGCAGGATGCCGCCCCTGCATGCTGGCTCCCACACTCACCTGTGGGGACAGAGAGTGGAGACAGGGGCCGGGAAAGTGTCGGTGAGGGCGTTCCTACCACCAGGCTTTTGCGGTTCCCGCTGCGACAGCTATCAGGAGAGGTGAGGACAGGGTCAGGCTCCGGCCCAGGCCTCCGGGCTCAGAGGACCACGTGCCCAGGCCAGACCACACATGTGGCCCGCTTTGGGGTAAGATGTAGATGTGACCTAGATGTGACCACTGCCCCTCTGACCCCAGGTGGATACCTGCATGTCCCTTAGCTCACTCCACCTTTGAGGCCTGGGGTAGCCATTTTTGATAAATATTGCCTATTATTAAGATTACTGTGGTTATTATCAGCGATGGCAACAAGCACTTCTGGCCTCCTGGTGAACCTTGCCCACGGTCAGGAGCCCCTTGCTCGCCTTCTTACGCTTCTGTGTTCACGATCCCACCCCCACACCTTTGCCTACGTTCGCTGCCAGAAGCACTGGCAAATAAAGCAGATGGTGGAGAGAAGCCCACTGGGGAACTGAAGCAGGTGCCTACACTATCCCAAGCACCCCTCCCAGACCCACGGCCCCCAGTGTCTTGGCAACCCTCCTCCTCCGGATCCCCCCAAAAGGCCAATCTGACCTGTGAAAACCCTCAAGTCAGTGTCTTGCAGCCAGGGCCCGTCCTTCTTAACTTCTGCCTACGCGTTTCCCTCCCTCTGTCCCAGTTCCCTTCTTCCAGACCCCCTGGCCCAGGCCACTCCCACCCTTGCCCAGCCTCTCCCACCTGCCCCGGCCCCAGCCCCCGCGCTGGCAGAGGGAAATGGAGAGCAACACCGTCTCCCCTCCTTCCCCAGTGCAGTCGCCCAGCAACGGCTCTGCAAGTGCATCAGCCCACATACTCTGAGCCGCCAACGCAGCTCAGTGGCTCAGGGAGGGAGAGATGAAACCTCAGGGCCTCATGGGGCCAGGAATGGTGTCTCAGGCAGAAGGCACGGTGCAGGCTAAGACATGGGACAGCATGGTCAGCCACTGATTGAGACAGGCAGGGAGGAGGCTCCATGAGCAGCTACCCTTCTGAGCCTCAGTTTCCCCATCTGTATATCTTGTAAGGTGCCGGGAAGATGTGATGAACTACATACACAGTGTTCAGCTCTGGGCCCAGCATTGGGTAGACAGTGGTGGGCACGTACAGTGTCATCTTTCTCCCCACAACTCCTGCAGGGCCTGGGATGTGCAGCGGGAGGGCACACAATGCCTCCCCGGTGAATTCAGTCACCGTCTGCCCATCCCAACGGCCCCAGAGGTGGGAGAGACCACCTGCACCCATTTCCCCTCCTAGGAAACTGAGCCCACAGATGTCAACAGCCGCAGGGAACTGTCCTGTAGTCTGATGTGCAGAAGCAAAAGTGAAACCCACCAGGTTCCTGCAAAACTTCCTGCCAGCACCCCTACACGCCCATACAGCCACCGGTCCCACATCCTCTCCCAGCCCTCATCTGGGTCCTCAGCCCCACCTTGCATTTGACACCAGCAGCAGCCTTTGGGAAAAACACAGCCATATTTGAGGTCTCAAAGGGGAACCTGGAAGTCATTTGTTCCCTTGTGGAGCATCTGTCCAGTGTCCACTTGCTCAGCCCTCCATGGAGAAGGCCCACACCCTGAGAGGCTGCCTGGGTGGGACAATACAGAGTGAGAATATGTCAGAAAACACTGGCCTGAGGCCAGCTGCCTGCACCTGGTCCCTGAGGTATCCCTAAGCCCTCTGTCACTCCACAGGACCTGGGAGAAGAGTCTAAGCCCTGAACCTAGTACTCAGGCTCCTTTAGCAGCTGCTGTCCCTGCTGTCTTTGCCTGTGCTCCCCTCTAGGAATGATCCAGCGCAGAACCAAAGAAAGGCCAGAGAACAGAGAGGTTATGGAGCTGTTGGAGGTCACACAGCCAGGCAGTGCCTGTGCTGGGATTTGAAGCCAAGTCCCGTAGAGTCTACAGCCGTTACTTGGCCTTTGCTTTTCAGAAAGGGAAACAGAGACCCCAGACAAGCTAGGCTTTGCTGTGGTTAAACCCAGTATTTTACCCAATTACCCGGCTCCTGCCACGCCACCTGCACACCAGCCTCGAACGGCAAATATCTGCTCTGAAACAATATTTCCGCTGACGGGGCCCCAGTGACAGACTAGCTTAAGTTTTTCCAAGATCCTCCCCGGGTCTGCCCAGGCCTAGAGCCACGGGTTCAAATCCTGACGCGGTCCCAACACTCTACTGCCTGTGTTGCCACCCTAGCTGCGACCCCAGCAGGCAGACATCCAACTCCGGGTAACGAGGGGCGAAATGAGGGTGTCTGGGCCCTTAGCGAATACCTTGATCCCAAAACGTCATCCCCCTTACCCATACCGCCACACACAGCGGCCCTCGCCACGCCGCCGGCATTTACTTCTGGCAACTCGTGTTTGCTTGGCCGGCCGCCGAGCCTTTGCCCGCATGGTGCCCCCTACCTCTTGGAGCGCTGCAGCAGCGCGCCCTTGGCAAGGCGGCTCCGGTGGCCTGGCGCAGCCAC
This sequence comes from Spilogale gracilis, assembly GCA_004023965.1. Taxonomy (NCBI): domain Eukaryota; kingdom Metazoa; phylum Chordata; class Mammalia; order Carnivora; family Mephitidae; genus Spilogale; species Spilogale gracilis. Next base: position 56,344 of record PITA01003012.1, on the reverse strand, counting down.
CGCCGTCCAGTAGCTGGGGTCGGACATGCTGCTTCTCTTTGTGCCGCCGCCGCCGCCCGAGACCCGGGAGGCGCGGGGGCGCAGCAGGCGGCGGCGGGGCGCGAACCTCCGCGGCCGGATTGGCCCGGGGAGCCCCGCGGAGCGGGGCAGAGGGTGCGCGCCGCGGGGCTGGGGGTAGGGGGCGAGGAGGAAGCGCGCGCCCCAGAGCGCGGCAGGGAACCCCGCCCTGGCGAGCTCGGGGGCGGGTTTTTGAGGGGGCGGAGCCTTGAGGGGCGGGGCGAGCGACACGGAAGCGGAGCTGGCCGACCCGCGTGCTGGCTAGTGGGCTGGGCGTTGCCAGGGCCGCGGGCGGAGGGGCGGGGCGTTGCCAGGGCTGCGAGCAGCGCGGGCGGGACGCGGGCGCCTGGTAGGTTAGGCCGTGGAACTTAGCCCCTTTCTCTCGAAATGTAAATCTGTTCACGTCCCTTTTTCCCTCTCTCTGCCCCCGCGCGCTAACCCCTTGGCACTTGAGAACTATCCAACGACCTGGCCTGGCTCTCGCTACCGCGCCTACGCTGGCTTCACTTCTCGAGAATGTCCTTCCTGCCTGGCAAAAGCCAGCGCCCCCTCCCAGGGAGCCTTTCCTTGTGTCTGACTCTGTCTTCCCCAGGCTTGGGCTCCTTGGGGTCCCCGCATCTCCCAGCACGGGACTGGCAGAAAAGAGATGTTTAGCAAATGAGTCAGGACATCTGACGTGCTCTGCCTATGTGATGGAAAGGCCATCAGCCTGGCTATAGTCTGGACTCAGAGATCACCTATTTAACTTCTCTCGCCTGTCTTCTCCGTTGTAAAATGGGAGGGGAACCATGCCAACAGGATGATTACATGAATTAGATGCAAGGTGGCACCCACAGTGCCTGATACATATTTGATAAATGTTAGTATCAGGCTAACTTCTAGGTCTCTGCTTCTCCATCTTCAAATGTCCCCTTATGAAAATGGAATTGAATCAGAGGGACAGAAAGTGTTGGGAGTACAGTACATGCTCATCATGGGGATAGGAGTGCCTCACACAGTAGGCAGTGAATTAACGCTTCCTCCGCTCGTGTCAGTCCCAAGACAGGGATAGTGTTGCCTTAAGAGTGGCCCCTTCACAGGCCACATGACACTTTTGGGAACCAACCTAAGGGGCCTGATGCTGAAGCCCAGACCCCACATCTGAGAAGAGAAAGCACTGAGATGTGCCTCTGCCTGACGTGTAATCCTAATTCTCCCCAAACGTCCTGCCACCAAGTTTACCTCTCAAGAGACTCTCCACCCTGTCTTCCCAGCCAGTGTACTCTCGGGTATCTCCTGGGTGAGACCTCTAGAATGCTCTCCATCTCCAGGTCCCCCAAGCCTGGGTCTCAAACACCATAACTGGTCATTCACTCACTCAACGTTTATTGAGTACCTACTGTGTGCCTGACCCTGTGCTGAACCCTGAGGACCGTGCCCTCAAGAGGCCCCAACTCTGGTGAGGGAGGCAGAGAGTAAACTGGAAACAATGAAATAATCAAGGTAATTTTGAACACTGAAGTCAAGGAAGGAAAGGAACAGAGGTGACAATGGCAGAGGATGACTTTAGCCCGAACGCCTCTGTGAAGAGGTGAAACTATAGCCACTGAGACATTGAGAAGGAAGAGGAGCCATGGAAATGGTGTTCTAGGTAAAGGCCCTGAGACAGAACTGAGGGGAAGATGCCAGCAGGGCTTACCACATAAGCCTTGTGCACTGCAAGAGGAGTGCGGTTGTATAGTGGAATCAATGGGGAGCCACGGAGGATGTGTGAGCAGGGAGGGGAGTGATCGGAATTGTTTGTCACCTGCCTCCCCACGTCTGCCCTAGGGAACAGGAGCTATTAGGGGCAGGAATACAGATGGCATGAGGCCAGGGAGAGTCTGTGACTGGGTCTGGGAGGGGGGGACACTGAGGCCTGGATCAGGGTGGAGAAAAGTGGGGAGTTTCTGGACTTGTTCTGAGGCCAATGGATGGGCCCTGCTGAGGGGCCAGATGTGGAAGGGAGAATCGAAGCAGTCACTTCTGACCCTTAGGTATGCCATCTGAGCCACAGGCCAGGGACAGAGCCTCCTGCATGTGGGGAACACAAATTTCCATGGTCTAGGGACTCAAGTGGGGACAGAGTCATGGTCTCATGTCACCCTCTGCTGACATGCTGTGCCCACCAACCCTCTCGAATGCATGTGCCAGGGACACTGCTGAGCAGTTAGGAACTACCCCGTCCCATCCATGCTGTGGCCACACCCAGCACCACCTACATGGCCCCCACTATACCCACTGCTCTGTGATTCCCCAGCAGCTACTTCTCCCATGCCCATCTGGCCTCAGTTTCCTCCTCTGCACAACAGGTTCCTCTGCAGAACAGGGCTATGGCTGACAACCCGGAGTTCCTGTGGCCATGGCAAAGGTTTCCCATGAAAGCCTAACTGAGGCACTGATCTCTGGCGCCAGCCCTCTGCTCACCAGACCCCGTCCCTCCCCGGCTCACATGCCCTCCATGGCTCCTCATTGCTTTCACAGCAAAAACCACACTTTCGGGTGAGTCCCTCTCCGAGGGCTCAGGTCCTAACCCTGTCTGCCACTCAGGATCTGCCTCCCTCTGCTTGTGCTAGTGACTGTGAAAATGGCAAAGCCGCAGTGAGCATACAGACTCCTACCCCAATCCTTCCTCGGTCTGACCACCCAGCCCTTCCCACCTGCCCATGCCCTATCCATACCCATACCCCTCCCAGTCCCATATGCTGTGTGATTCTTAGTACCTGGAGACAAAAATGCAAATTCTTCCTGATTTGGCATTCAAGGCCCCAGGGGAAACACTCTTCTGACAAGGTCTTTTGCTGTGACCCTGTCAGAGAGGGCCGAACTCCAGCTTTCTTCAATTACCTCCCACCCACCACCACTGCAGGCAGAGCCCTCCTACCTACTTCACATTTGTCCATGCCACAAGCATGAAACTGAGCATCGGCTATATACCAGGCCTTGCCCTAAGATAGAGGACAGATCAAGGTCTGGTCCCCAAGGGGCTCCCAAGCCTCTGGGTGAGAAATACAACCCAATAATTACACAAGAAAACAAGGAAAATCACACCCACAATACAGTGTCCATGAGGGAAAGGGACAGGCGTAATGGATGTAATTGGGGCTTGGGAGACCCTGAATGCAGGCCTGTGGTCTGGGGGCTTGATAGACACTTGACAAATGAAGATAGGAGGAAATGGAGGAAATGGACCTCTGGGCAGACAGGAAGCACATGCAAAGGCCCTGAGGTTGGACCAGCTTGTGTTCTGGCAGCCCAGGAAGTCTTACGGCTAGAGCAGGGAGAGCCAGATGGGGAGATAGACAGGGAGGAGGTGGAGGGTTGCAGGGATGGGGCCCGGAGAGGCTGAGGGAACAAATGTGGGATTATTCCTAGGGTGCTTGGAGCCAGGGAGGGAGGGACCCATTTCCTTGCTTGGCCCGAAGTGATGTGGTTCTGCTGCCCTCTGGTGGTGGGTGAGGAGGCTTTTCTGCTCAGAAACCTTGAAGGCTCTGCTTTCATTTGCTCCGGCTCAGCTGTTCACAACAGGTTCCTCTCCCATCCCATCCTCATGGGAGGTAGAGGCCAAGGAGTCAGGGTCAGATTTGGTGTGACACTCTCCCAGGGTGCTCCTGGACAACACACCCTTAAGTCTTCAGTTTCCTCCTCTCTTAAGTAAGGGTACAACAGTCCCTGCCTCCCGCAGGACACCCAGACCTGGTCCAGCCCCCACTATCTCCTACCCAAATGTTGCCCTAGCCACCTCCCTGACTCTACCACCTCCATTACTGTCACCTGCCCAGCAGACCCTTCTTCCCCCAAAGCAGCCACAGAGGCTCTAAAAGTCCTGGTCCGGCAGCCCTTGGTTGGCTCAGTCAGTTAAGCGTCTGCCTTTAGCTCGGGTTCGGGTCCCGGGGTCAAGCCCCATATCGGGTTTCCTGCTCGGTGGGGAGCCTGCTTCTCCTTCTCCTCCCCACTCATGCTCTCTGTTGCTATTTGACTCTCTCTCAAATAAATAAATAAAATCCTTGAAAAAAAATCTTGGTCCTGCCTCAGATCATGATCCCACGGTCCTGGGACGGAGCCCCACATGAGGCTCCCCACTCAGTGGGGAGTCTGCTTCTCCTTCTCCCACTCCCCCTGCTTGTGCTTTCTCTGTCAAATAAATAAATAAAATATTTAAAAACATAAAATAAGGGTGCCTGGGTGGCTCAGCTGGTTAATCCACTGCCTTCGGCTCAGGTCATAATCCCGGAGTCCCAGGATCGATTCCCGCATCCGGTTCCCAGCTCCGCAGGGAGTCTGCTTCTCCTCTCTCATGCTCTCTCTCTCTCACTCTCTCTCTCAAATAAATAAATAAAATCTTTAAAATAAAATAAAATATTATAGTTGCCATTAAACAAACGTGAGATTTGGATCTCAATAAATTGCCTTTAAAAAAACAAAACAAAATAAAATAAAACACCATGCCCCCCAAGGGGTCACTAACTGAATGTATCCTGTATGTCCACTCATTCGTTTATTGCCCACCTCCTAGGGGCTGACTGAGAGTCCCTTGAAGGAGGGGTTATTTCCCACTGTTCACAGCTATGCCCTTAGCACCTGGCTTGCAGTAGGTGCCTACTTAATGAAGGTAACTGTCTGTTACCCAGCACCCAGTGTGGGCTCCAAATTGTTCTCTCTTCTCCCCATTAAAGGTCAATGGAAAGAATCTAAGCATCTCATTCATACTAAGGTATAAATGATTGATGGGCCCTCGAATTGTAGACATCACTGACTCACACATCTGTCGCCTCCCTGAACTTTTCCCAAGCTGTGCGAAGAGCCCGTGATAACCCCGATATTCCTTCCTGTACATGGGGGGTAGGGGTGCGCACAAGACCCTGAGATGTGCCCGTCGCAGAGGGTGGCTCAGACTCTAAAATGACTCTGGTGGCCAAGCTGGCCCTGATGCTTCGTCTCCAGACGTACTGAACCAGGAGAACTGGTATCTCCTCTCCGAGCCTTGGTCTCTCCAGATGAGAATGCGGTCAGGAAGGGCACCTCCCTCCCAGGGTTGGGGAGGAAACAGAAGGCACTCGGTACAGAGGTGGCCCCAGTCAGGTCCATTCTCTCCTCCCTACACCACTTTGCCTGGTTCAGTGCTTGCAGCCATCATGGTAAACTCTCAGCCTTGGGGTGCGTGCGTGTGTGTGTGTGTGTGTGTGTGTGTGTGCGCGCGTGTGTATGTCTATACACTCAGAGGAAGGAGCTTTCTGGTCAGAAAGCTTAGCTGGATATGGGGAGGGCCCCTGAGGTCAGAAAGCTTAGCTGGATATGGGGAGGGCCCCTGAGGTCCTAGCCTAGAAGGCCAGGCTGATTCAGTAGAGAGCAGGCTGGGAACCCAGCACCTGTCTCAGGGATGTCCTTGGGCAAGAGCTCAAGTTCTGGCCTCACCTTGGCCACCTGTCAGATGGAGGACCTGTTGGGAAGGAAAATGGAATTTCCCTATCAAGGTCCTAATGTGGATAACAGTTTCATTTTATGGAGGGGTAAACTGAGGCCCGGAGAGGTGATGTCACCAGCTCACAGTACCTTGGTGGGGAGGGTCTAGGTGGCTTCCAAGGCTCTGGGGTGCCAGGGCAACATCGGAGCCCCGCCCCCATAGGCTGTCACTTACCTCCAGGGGTGCAGGCCCAGCGAGGGGCTGCAGGGGCTGCAGGGGCTGCTGGGGCTCAGCAATGATGGGCTCTGGCTGCTCGGAGACAGACTGCAAAGAAAGAGGCCGGGGGACGGTGAACCTGGTGGTGGCCCCTGCGTGTGGCCAAATCCTGAGATGGACAGGGACTTCGGTTCCCTTGGGGAGAAGGGGCCCCAAGGCCCGGAGTTCTGGAATTCTGGGTCTCTGGCAGGCCTCGAGGGCGGGGCCTGACTGATGACCCCGGAGGGCTCCTCGGAGGCGGTGGTACGACTCTGGGCAACTTCAACAGAGACGCGGGGAAGGGTGGTTGTCTGTCTGCTTCTCCCCCTCCACCCTATTTCCCCCCTTCTCCGACAAGCACTCACTCAAGGGTCAGCGCCGGGATGTGCAGCTTGTCCCTGCGAGACTTCATGCCGAGGCCGGGGCTGCGCCTACGTGGCCGGGTGCCAAAACCACCTTTGTGGTCCCCAAACCCCGATCGCGGTGCGATCGGACAGACCCACAAACGCGGACGTGGGGACAGCACGCCTGGCCGGCTCTACCGACGCCGCGCGGAGGCTGGGCCGCTGGGGGCGCGGGGGGCGGGCTCTCAGCTCCTCGGGGCGGGGCTCGGAGCCCCGCACCTGCGCGCAGGCCCAGCCCCGCAGGAAAAGTCGGGTTGCGGGAGGCTGGAGTCGCGGGTGCCACCCACTCCCGGAGAGCGACGCCGAAGCTGCCGGGTCTCGAGCCCCTGGGCTGCGCGGCCGGAAATGAAGGGCGGTCACTGTCTCCTCGATTGGCAATATTGCTCCATCGTCTAGCCCCGCCCCTTCCCGGCTGCGGCCGGGTCTCTGCCTTCACCCCGCCCCCGGGGGGGGGGTGTCTCTCGCACCCGGGATCTGAGCGCGTCCTGCCCCTGTTCCCCCACCCCCGCAGCTCAGCGCGGCGTTCGGGGCTCCTCCCGGCGGTCCTAGCATTCCCGCTAACACCAGAGGCCGGGTCCACGCCTCCTCCAGGCCTTTGCTTCACCCGGCTCCCTCTGTCAGAAGCGTCGTCCCCCTCACCCACATCCGAATTCAGTCCCGAGGGCCCCTCTTTCGCGGAGCCGTCCCTACACAACGACCCATGGCTCCCTGAGTCTCACCCTCCCTTTTGCCCAGCGCAGATCCCAAGAGTCCAGGGTTGTTTGTCTGTGTGTCTGGCTATGACCCCCTTGACACCCCACTTGGATTCAGTCAGGAACACGGCAGGTAGCAGAGAGTAGACAACCTTTAGGGAGCCTTTGTCCTCGTCCTGCCCCAGGAGCCCAGGACTTTGCCCTCCATGGTTCTGACTTTTTCCTGTCCACCACCCCACCCCCCAGCCTGGGCAAAGGCCAGGGACAGGGCCCGCCTTCTGGTCAGTGTCAGAGCCCTACCCCTACTGGGCCCTCAGGCTCCTCCCCACCAGCTGCACTATCCCCAGCCCAACAAGAACAGATGGTGTGGGCTTGAGGGCCAGTCTTACCCCATTCCCACCATCAGATTTCAAACTCCCATCCAACCCCCAAGCCCTCCCCCTTCTCTTCTCCCTCCACCTCCCCTGTGCTCTCTTCATTCCAGCTACCAGCCTCCCTGGTGTTCTTCCAATGTCAAGCTGGTTTGTGCCCCAGGATCTTTGCTCATGCTGTTCCCTCTAGCTGGAAGGCTGTTCCCCTTGAATCTTCCCCCTTGGCTCTGCCTCTTTTTCCAGATCTAGGCTCAAATATCACCTCCTCCAAAAGGCCCCACATCTTCAGGGCTACAGCTGCCTCCTAGCCCCCTGTCTCTAATTTATCCCCTGCATAATATCACTTCACCATCACTCTCCCCAAGAGACCGTGAGCTCATGGGCAGGGTCCAGCATTGGACCCCATCTCTGGGTCCCCTGTGCCTGGAACAGGGCCCAAAACACAGTAGGCACTCAAAAAAAGTTAAGTGGGTGATTTCACTGCGGGCCAAGAGAATTCCCACTCCTGAGGGCAACACAGCCCCCTGCACTCACACACCTCCGGACCACCAGCACAAAGTCAACTCCTCCCTGTCTTGGGCTTTGGTTTCCTATCCATAAACTGGCAAAGGCACTGATCGAAATGTTCTGTGAGCTTTTGGGATCCAAAAATGCCAACCTACAGACAAACGCTAATGAGACCTTGAAGGATACACTTTTCTACCTGTGTTCCCTGAGAGTGAGCACCCCATCATGGGAGGCATGCAAGCTGACTCCAGGATACTTGGCTGGAATTCTATAGTTTGGACCCTGGATGCGAGACAATTTTCCCTTTTCCAGGCTGGATCCCCTGGCGTCACTGGTACAACCCTGCTGTACTTCTCAATTGTTTCCTCAGTTGCAACCTGGCATGGGCCTCCCAGCTTGTGAGAACCAAGTGAAACACTTCTGAAGCATTTCGCAAACACCAAGGGAAAGGACCAAGGTGAGAAGCTTTGTTATAATTATTAAATACATTCAGTTTGGAGGCTGCTGCAGAAAAATCTGTACCCAGGACCGGAGGGCCCAACCCAGCCCACTGGCATTAGATGAACTCACCCACGTCCCCGGCGTGGCAGGCTCAGCTCCTTCTGAAATGAGAGGAAACAGGGGTCATTCCTGAGGAGGCAATCCCTTCACATCCCTGGCCATCCACCCAGCTTACACACACCCCTGCCCCCCTGCCCCAGTAGCCCCTTGACCACCCAGTCCCAGTCAATGCCTCCTTTCCACTACCCCACACGCTGGGCTCTGCCCTGCCTCAGAGCCTTTGCACCAGCTATGTCTTCTGCCAGGAGTGCCTTTCCTCCCCTCTGGTGCTAGTTAATTGCACATCCTCCCTCAGCTCAGGCATCCCTTCCTCCCCTAAGCCCTCCTAGACTCCCAGTCACCTCCCTGCCCAGCTCATACCTTACTTGCACTAAAAACAGCTTTGTTATTTTAAATAATAAATTTATTATATTTATAAAGAAGTATGTCAATAGTGGCTAAATATTAATGAACTGTTGAGGAAAGGGAGATTTTTAAAAAAGATCTTATTTATTTATTTGACAGAGAGAGACAGGGAGAGAGGGAATACAAGCAAGGGGGAATGGGAGAGGGAGATGCAGGCTTCCCGCTGGGCAAGGAGCCCCATGAGGAGCTCCATCCCAGTACTCTGGGATCACGATCTGAGTCAAAGGCAGACACTTAATGACTGAGCCCCCCAGGCGCCCCAGAAAGGGAGATTCTTGACCCATCCTCACCCTGCTCCCTCCCAGACCTGAAAGCCATTCCCCCCTCACCTATTCAGATTTGTGTCCTAGGAGCCGGTGGAGGATGGGGGCCCTGATCTGTGACTCCATACTGAAGACGCTTTTAGAGCTCAACAAGCTGACCTGCATCAACCCTGGGTGTCTTCACTGGGGCAAAAAGCCCTGCACTTGGGGACCACAGTGACCCCAGAATCCATTTCAAATGTGGCCCACCCAAGAAGGTTTCTAAATTCTCAAAATGCCATGTAGCACCAGTTTAGAATCTGGAGATACTCAGACCTGGGTCCAGATCTACTTATTATGTGTTCCTTCCTGGCTGTGGGATCTTGAGCAAGTAACTTATACTATCTGTGCTTTGATTTCCCCATTTATAGCGTGGAGGTAACATCAGGAGGGATCCAGGGTAATAAGGATCAGTTAGTATTACTGTTGCTGTTGTGTGTTGCTGTGTTACTGTTGAGCTCTGCCAGGGCCTAGGCAGACAATTATAATACCTGATACATTTTACATTTACTGAGCCGCCTAGTACAGACCAGGAGCAGGGCCATTTTACAGGCTGGGAAACTGAGGCTCAGAGGGAAGCCAGCTGCCCATGTCTCTTGGCAGGAAGAAGGTGGGGAATCCAGGTCTCTGGAGATCCCTCATCCCCTTCTCAACCAACCAACACACACACACACACACACACACACACGCCAGGGCGGTCGCGTCGAGGACACTTAACTATTTTTACCTAGGTGGGCTCTGGGCTGCCCACATCCAGAGCGGGGCGTTCACCATGGCAACCACTGACGTCATCGGCCTCCGCAGCCAATTCAAGAGGGCGGGAAGCTGCCCCGCGCAGGACCGGGCTGCGAGAGGTTGGCTGGGCCCCCCAGCTGGGGAAGGGGAGGGTCCACAGGATTGGGGTATCACCGGAGGGCTGACCCCAACTACCTTGAGCCCACGAAACGAAACCAAGCTGTGCAAGATGGGAAGAGGCTGACCTGCCATCCTGAGATGTTTCTGTCTGCCTGAATGAATACCTCTGGGGACCAAGTGCTCACTATCATTCAGGGCAATTGATCACAGTCCCAGGAACCACCACCACCACCGTTAAGGTCTCCTTCTGCCCCCTCCAGTTATTTTGTGATCTTATACCAGCCTACCCATCTCTAACCTGGGAAAGGGGGAGGAGCTGGCATCTGAGCCCGGGGCTATTTGCTGCACCCCTCCCCCAATCATTTCCTTCCAGAGCCTGGCAGTCCTGGGTTCCTAGTCAAGCTCCCCTCATCTGAACTGTGTGACTCCCGCCAAGCAATTCACACCTCCGTGCCTCAGTTTCTTCATTTGGAAAGCCTCTCGGTGACATAGGTCGTAGAAGGAATCAAGCAGCAAGCCGAGGGCCTCGCACTGGGGGAGGCTTCAATAAATCAGAGCCAAGACAGTGATTTCGTGAGGTTAATAATAACCACCAAATGAACCACAAATTTTAATTTCTTTCCAAAATACAAAGATGTGCAGTGGCAGAGAGAAGCAAGGGAAGGTCGGGCAGCCCCCTGCAAAGGCTCTGCGGAAAGCTAGGACCACATGGAACTCTCCCGGCACCGCCCCCGGACCCTCTGCTCCCAGAACCATCTGCTTCCGCCTTCAGCCCCCTCTTTGCAGGCTGTTCCCCAACGAGTGACTCCGGCATAGACTGGGGTAGGTGGGGGGCCGATCCCTTGGAGCTGCCCTTTAAAGATAATATTTACGGCATCCTCTTGTGTTCTTGGCTGGGCTGGGCAATGCTGCCTTCCAGCCAGAAGCCTCAGCTCCTTCCTGAGGAACCCCCAATCTGGAGAAGACAGAGCAGGGCATGGACACCCCCATACTGGAGGCAATGGGGGGACCCAGAGGGAGAGAAGGGGCTGGCAGTAGGGGTGGGCGGAGTCAAGAGGCTTCCTGGAGGAGGCTGTCAGGCTAGTGGGAAACTATAGGGTGCAGGTGGGACTCAGCCCCGTTGGCACCAAGCCCCATGGGAAGTTGACAGCTGCAAGTGAAGGGAGAGAACTCAGCAGGGACCACAGAGCACTAGCCTGAGGGCTTTTGGGAGGAACAGAATAAGGGCAGTGGGCCACCAGGAGGCAGGCTGGACCTTCCAGGGAAGCCCTCCAGCAGCAGCCACAGAGAGACAAAGTGCAGATAACAGCCCTGGCCACCTTCATTGTCCCCCGATTTGGGCACCCAGGGTCCTAAAATTCTGTCCTTTGGGAAGCAAAGGGCCAAGTGGGAGATGATAAAAATAATGATAAAATAATAAGAATAGCAGTTGTAGCAATAACAGCTTGCATGAACTAGCCCCTACAAACTCGGCACAGGGTGGTGGGGCGGTGTGCGAGCCTGGTGTGGGGAGGGGGTGGGGGGGCTGCGCGAGCCTGGTCGTGGGTACTGAAGGCATGTATTGCATGGAGCACTGGGTGTGGGGCGTAAACAAAGAATCTTGAACACTGAGAAAATAAAATAAATTATTATAATAAAAAGACAAGAAAAGAAAAGAAACAGCACAGAAAAGGTAGCTGAAGCCAAACTGGAGAGGCCCAGGTGCCGGCTCTTGCCTCGACCAACGCAAACTGGTGATGGATGGGACGGCCAGATCAGGTCCTGTTCACGACCTCCCAGCGCACCAACTGCACGGTCTACACTGGCACAACCACACTGGCCAGCATTCCCAGAGGCACTGCGTGGACTCCTGTCAGCAACTGACCCGAGTCCCCTCGGCTTCCTCAAGCTTTTATGAGTTGACTCTTTGACCTTTGGCAAGGGTCAGCCTCCGGAGTATCTGATTGGCTCTGACCAATAGGCTGCCCCCTGATTGGCCGGGGGTGGTGCTCCTGGGCCCATTAACAGAATTTGAGTTAAGGGACTGTATACGCTAACGGTCCAAACCGAGGCCCTCAACATCTTTGCACCCACAGGAGCCAGAATTCCAAATCTCTTACTCTCCCTCTCAGATCCTCAGTTTCCTCCTCTCAAAAAGGAGGGTAATAATAGCTCAGATCTCTTGCGATGTTAGGAGAATTAAATGTATGTTGGGTGTTTAGTATTTGTAGGTGCCCGTTAATGTGAGCACTTTTTAATACTAATATTCTTTTTTAAAATTATTTTCATTGTCTGGAGCACCTGGGTGGCTCGGTGGATTGAGCGTCTGACTCTTGATTTCGGCTCACGTCAGGATCTCTGCGTGGTGGGACGGAGCTCTGTGTCCCGCTCCAGCTGGGAGTCGGCTTTTCCCTCTCTCTGTGCTCCTCCCCCCACTCATGCTCTCTCTCTCTCAAAAACAAACAAACAAACAAACAAATAAATAAATTTAAAGATTTTATTTATTTGACAGAGAGACAGCAAGAGAGGGAACAAAAGCAGGGGGAGTGAGAGAGGGAGAAGCACCTCGCTGAACAGGGAGGTGACTGACTGGAGGGCTCAATCCCACGACCCTGGGATCGTGGCCTGAGCTGATGGCAGATGCTTAACCAACTAAGCCACCCAGGTGTCCCTCTTTTTTTCCCCCAAGATTTTGTTTATTTAATTAAATTCAGTAAATTTAATTTAATTATTAAATATATTTTGGGGGCACCTGGGTGGCTCAGTAGGCTAAGCATCTGCCTTTGGCTCAGGTTGTGATCCCATGGTCCTCAGATGGAGCCCCATGCTGGGCTCCCTGCCAAGCAGGGAGCCTGCTTCTCCTTCTCCCTCTCCCTGGCACTCTGCCTACTTGTGCTCGTGCACTCTCTCTCTCTCTGTCAAATGAATAAATAAAATCTCTAAAAAATATAATATATATATATTATTTGTCAATATATATATGTATATATTTGTCTCCTACTTGGTCGTTCACTCCAGGCCCCTCCCTGGCTTCTGGCCCCCTCTTTGCTCTCCACTGGCTCCAGTCCTCAGATCTAGTGTGTCCCTCCCCTGCTCCAGCACTTTCCATAGCTCCCAATCACCCTAGGGGGAAAGTCTAATCTCTTCAAAATCAGCACTAGAAGCCCCTGAAGCAGACGGTTCCCCTCTCACACCCCCAGCTCTAGCGCTAAGAAATGGCTTCTAGTTTTCCCATACGACACATAGAGTTACATGCTTCCCGGCCTTTGCACAAGCTGTGCCCTCCGCCCAGAATCCCCTCACCCATTTGGGCGTCCCTAGGTGTCCCTCCGCCTTCATGGGGAAGGCCTGCTAGTGCAGGGCTGGTCTGGAGGGGGAGCCAACCTGCCTGAAATTCTGGCTCTGTCACCTACGTGCTGTGACACCTGAGCAGTGGCTACGCTCCTCAAAGCCTCAGTTTCCCCTTTAGTAGCATGGGGCTCGTCATCTCGGTACCGATGCCTTCCCCACCATGGAACAGGCCCCCACTTCCTGACGTCAGCAGCGCCCCCATTCGCCTACCCGATGGCAGTTTCTCTATTTTAAGAGGCCGCAGGCGGGGCTCAAGTCTAACTGGGGCTCCGGGCGGGGCCTGTCCCCCACAACACCCCACTGCTCACAGCCCCTTCCTCTATGTCCAGGCCCCTCACTCCTGCCTCTGGCCTCGGACTTCCCCGTTCGGACCCCTCCCCGCAACGCCCAGCAGGGGCGGGGTGGGGGTGTTTCTGCCCCGCAGCTCTGGCCCTGCGCTCCCTGACCCACCGCCCACCCCGTCCTTTCTAAGTTTTAGCTTCCCTCAGACGCTTCTATTTCCCCACACACCCACCCCTACCTGCCCCGCACCTGGCGGCTGCTTCCTCCGTTCCGAGGCCACACAGCCGCGCTCGGTTCACGCGCCTTCTCCAAGTGTGCCAAGCGTCCCACACCTCACCTGACCACTCCCTGGGGTCGCTGCTGCTCATTGGTTCCCCCAACAAGCTGGGAGATCCCGGGGAGCGATTTCAGAGGGTCAGCACCCCGCTGTCTCTGCTGCCGGGCACACAGCAGGCACTCAAAAAAGGTTTGTTGGGTAAGTGATGTATCTCAGGTTCCCATGCAACCTGGGAGCTTCTTAAGGGTGTGGTCCAAGCCCCCGGAGGGAATAGGCAAGATCACCTCAATTACCTTTGCACAGAGGCCCAGAAAACTCAAAGAAGTTGCCCACCCGGGTCACATGTCCCCCCGTGTGGGTTCGAATTCTGACATCCGTGTCCTTATCTCCTGGTAACTCGGCCTCCCAAACACAAACCCAGGGCCAGAGGTCAGAAAAGAAGGGCCCTCACAGCAAATGGGGAAACTGAGGTCCGGAAAAGCAAAAGTGGCTCCCGCCCCTCCTCCCTCCTTCCCCCACCGCCGCAGCCAGTTGTCGGTGCTTTGTGCTAGTTAAGGCCGCCGGACTGAATTATCTGTTGGGCCACCTCGGGTCTGTGACTTTTCCATACACGAGCCTCGGTTTTCTTGTCTGACTAGTGGGAGCCTGGACAGCCCCAACCTCCGGGCTCACCTTAGGGATGATCTGAGGTTGGGGGGCGGTGGCGCAGCGAAGGCACGAGGCAGGTAATAATACACAGTGGTTAATATTAATATATCACTAGTAAAAAGATTAATACAAGGACGAACATATGGTCAGCGTGCAAAGGCTGCTGTTGCTCATTATTAGAGCAGTTGATGGGAAGGGGCGCAGCACTCAGCCCCTTTTTCCCACGCTAGCGCTTGGAGCCTCAGTTTCCCCTTATGTCAAAGCCCCTTCCCACCAGGCAAAAAGCACTTTGAGAAGCCGGTGGGCAGAAGGAACGACCGGAGCGCACGTCCCGCCTTCCGCCTCAGTTTCTCCGGACGCCGAAGCCCCGCCCCTGGCACCCAGGCCAGGTCTACTCTCGTGCCCTCCTCCCGCCCACGCAGGGGGGCCTCACCTGGAGCCCTCGGCGCCGCAGGAGGCTCGACTCGTCCATGGCCCGCTAGTCCGCACCGCCCGGCCCGCCCCCGGCCCCGCCCCAACCTGCCAGGCCCCGCCACCCCGCGCCATTGGTCAAGCCGGTCAGCTGATGTGGCCTGTCCCCGCCCCTCCCTCCGAACCCTTCTGGAAGGGCCCCGCCTCCATCGGATCGCTGGACCTCCCTCCCAGGCCCCACCCTACCCTCCAGCCAAGATGAAAACATTTTTTTTATTATTCAATGAATCCTCCCAGAACCAAGGGAACATTTTCATCCCCATTTTGCAGGTGAAGAAACTGAGGCTCCTAGAAGTTAATTAATATGCCCAGGGCACACAGCAGGGCTGGTTATAGGGTGAGGTGAATGAAGCACTAGGTTGCATTCAAAATTTAAGAGGGCCCACAAATATCAGTAATTAAGATACACAAGATTTTAATAGCATAGTTTAAAGAATTTAAGCTAATGCAAAAGAGGTGTGATAAAAAAAGAGGTGTGATGAACTAAACGTCACAATTTCAAATAAAGACAGTATCAGACTCCCCCCGACATGACCCCGCCTTTCTTGTTTCACCCTAGTCCTTGCCCTAGTCCCAATAAAACTTTATTTACAAGAACAGGTGGCCACTGTTGTTGCCAGTTTCTGTTTTGACGATGGCTGCTTTTGCTGACCCAGCTGGACACCTGGCTAGTACCTTATGAAGACCACCTTTCACAGGTATCTGATGATAACTGGGTCAGCTCCACTTTGCAGAAGGGAAACTGAGGCAGGGAAAAGCCCAAAGTCCCAGGATGACATCTGAGTTCTCTCTTTCACTAGGACTCCCACTGTCTCTGCAGCTTCAGGTTCCCTTGGCTTACCCTACTGTTGGACATAGACATTACAGTATCTTCTCAGGCTGGAGGAGACACTAGGAATGGCCCAATTGTCTTTAAGGTTCTATAGGTTCCTACCAAATTACAATGGCTGGATTGAGCACATAAAAAACATAGGACTCCTGGGGCACCTGGGTGGCTCAGTCTTTAAGCTCTGCCTTCCACTCAGGTTAGATCCTGGAGTCCAGGAATTGAGCCCCGCATCCGGCTCCCTGCTCTGTGAGAAGCCTGCTTCTCCCTCTCTCATTCCCCCTGCTTGTGTTCCCTCTCTAGCTTTGTTTTTGTCAAATAAATAAAATCTTTAAAAAAATAAAAATACAGGACTCCCTGACAACACTTGTTTTTCTCATACACATTTTAAAATTGACATATAATTCACACACCATAAAATACATCCTTTAAATTTATTTTTCATTTTTTAAAATATGCCTTTTTAAAGAGTACTGTCCAGTAGTTTTTAGCATATTCTCAGAGTTGTGTAATCATCATCACTATCTAACCCCAGAACCTTTCATCAACCCTAAAAGAAAACTTTTACCCAGGAGCAGTCCCCGTCCTCCTTCCCCAGCCCCTGGTGACCATCAGTCTGCTTTCTGTCTTTATGGATTTGCCTGTTCTAGAAATTTCTTTTTTTTTAAAAAAGATTTTATTTATTTGACAGAGAGAAACACAGCCAGAGAGGGAACACAAGCCGGGGGAGTGAGAGTGGGAGAAGCAGGCTTCCCGCCGAGCAGGCAGCCCGATGCGGGGCTCGATCCTAGGTCTCCAGGACCATGACCTGAGCTGAAGGCAGTTGCCCAACCAACTGAGCCACCCAGGCGCCCCTGTTCTAGAAATTTCTTATACATGGAACCATACGACACATGGCCTTTTGTGTCTGGCTTCTTTTGCTCAGTACGTTTTCAAGATTCACCCATATCATAGCTTGAATCAGTGCCCCCTTCCTTTCTCTGGCTGAATAATATTCCGTTGTGTGGATGGACCACATTTTGTTTCTTCATTCATTCCTAAATAGACTTTGGAGTTTTCCCACTTTTTGGCTATTGTGAATCACACTACAGTGAACATTCGTGCACAAGTTATTGTGTGGACACATGCTTTCCATGCTCTTGGGTTTACACTTAGGAGGAGAATTCATGGCTCATACGGTAACTCTCTAGTTAAGCTTTTTCAAAAAGTGCCACACTGTTATGGGCAGTCCAAAGCAGCCACTGTTACGGGATGAGTGGTGTCCTTCCAAACTTGTATGTTGAAATCCTCACCATCCA
Source organism: Spilogale gracilis (assembly GCA_004023965.1). NCBI lineage: Eukaryota > Metazoa > Chordata > Mammalia > Carnivora > Mephitidae > Spilogale > Spilogale gracilis. Next base: position 39,381 of record PITA01003012.1, on the reverse strand, counting down.
TACTTCAGAATGTGGCTGTATTTAGAGATAGGGCCTTTATTTTCTTTAAAGGTTTTATTTATTTATTTGAGAGAGAGAGAGCACAAGGTGGGGGGGGGTGAGGGGTAGTGGGAATAGGAGAAACAGACTGTCCCACAGAGCAGGGAGCGTGTTGCAGAGCTCGATCCCATGACCCTGGGATCATGACGTGAGCCAAAGGCAGACACTTAACCGACTGAGCCACCTAGGCCCCTTTAGAGATGTTCATTCACCTCGGCCCCTGTGATTAGCTCATAGAGGAGAGGTAACTCAAGCTCAGCCAATCAGTCTTCCTTGGGGACTTGGGCTGGAATCCTGGAGAAAGAGAGGTTCCCTGGCTCAGAGGTGATTGGACCAGGCAAATGAGCAGCTGCTAGAGGGGCCATCAGAGACATATCAAGTGCCCCTGTGCTATCTGGAGAACTTCATAGAACTTCCAAGATGACACCTTCAATGGGCAACAGGGGACATCTACTGACTGACTGACCGACTGAATGAATGAAACCATGAGTAAAATTTTCCCATGGTGAACATCTATGCACCCTTTAAAACCCACTTCAAATTTTCTTTGAGAAGGATCAGAGAACTCTTTTTGAATGAATACATTTTTCCTGTGAACTTCTACACATCCATCAAAACCCTCTTCAAATGTCGCTAAGGGGCATCAGGGAGTGCGATTGTTGGAAGAACATGAGAGTTTTTTTTTTTAAGATTTTATTTATTTATTTGACAGAGAGAGAGATCATAAGTAGGCAGAGAGGCAGGCAGATAGAGGAGGAAGCAGGTTCCCTGCTGAGCAGAGAGCCCAATGTGGGCCTCGATCCCAGGACCCTGAGATCATGACCTGAGCGGAAGGCAGAGGCTTTAACCCACTGAGCCACCCAGGCGCCCGAGAGTTTATTTTCTTGATAACCTTCTGATTTTTTGTTTGTTTGTTTATTTGTTTGTTTTAATGCATGGCTTGAACTTGCCACCCTGAGATCAAGACCTGAGTTGGATGCTTAACCAACTGAGCCATTCAGGCACCCCAACCTACTGTGTATTCTTTTCTTTTTCCTATGATTTTATGTATTTATTTATCTGAGAGAGAGAGAGAGAGAGAGAGAGAGCGAGCGCAGTGGGAGGAGTAGAGGGAGAGGGGCAAGATGACTCTGTGCCCAGGGCAGAGCTAGACGCAGGGCTTGATCCCACGACCCCAAGATCACTAGCGAGCTGAAATCAATAGTCAGATGCTCAACCAACTGAGCCACCCAGATGCCCCTCCTTTTTTTTTTTTTTCCTCGTTAAAGATTTTATTTATTCATTTGACAGAGAGCAAGCGAGCCCAAGTAGCGGGAGCAGCAGGCAGAGAGAGAGGGAGAAGCAGGCTCCTTGCTGAGCAGAGAGCCCGAAGGGGGGCTCAAAGAGGGCTCTATGCAGGGCCCGATCCCAGGACCCTGGGATCATGACCTGAGTCCAAGACAGCAACTGAGCCACCTAGGCGCCCCTTTGTGTATTCTTTAAAACATCCTTAAATGATCCTCTGGAGGCATCAGAAAGTTCCGGTTGAATGAATGAAAATGTTCTTATTGGTGATTAATGCCTACAAATGTGTTTGATAAACTAGCAGATTTTCTCCTTGCGAACTCCTACTTATTCTTCAACATTCTCCTTAGACGCCCTCTGGGGGCATTAGGGTCTCCTGGCCACATGGAGAGCTCAGCCCTCCTTGGGCTGCAGGTCACTCACCCTGGAAGAAAACAGAAACTGAGGGGGTGGGGAAATTCTGTGGTTCCTCCTGTCATGATTTCCATTTCCGGGGGGCCCCTTTTAACCTGGTCCTTCCTGCCTCCCCCTCCCTACAGCTAGCTAGACATCTGAAAGTGGGGCAGCCCTAGAGGCATATCCCAGCTATGTTTCTGGGGCAGCAGGGAGGGGCCTCTTGAAGGCTTCCTGGAGTAGGGTGCAGGCAGGCCAGGGGAGGTGCGTGTGCAAATTCGGCATGGGGAAAGTGAAGTGTAGTGAACCCTGGGGCAAACCTCAGATCCCGACTCTAATAAGAGTAGAAACACCACTTCCTCTGTGGCTGGAGTCGTGCTCACACACCTGCTATGTGAGCCCTTGGGAGAAAGCCCAGACCTTCAACCTGGCACCAGAGGTCCTCATCTGCCTTTGTCTCTCCTGTGGGGCCTCAGACCTGAAATGTTCATCTTGATGTTCCCCCAGAGCATGTCCCTGACCTTTTGCCTCTGCTATGCCCTCTGCCAGGAATGATCTTTCTCTAAACTGAGTTCAGGAGCCCCCATTTCTGGGCATCCCTTCCAACTCCCCCTTGGGACACCCCCAGCCTCTGCCGCTCCCTGCACCCAGCCCTGACGCTAAGGACCTGGGGGCATCTGTGTCCAGCTCTGCCCCGTCTTCCTCTCCTCTCTCTCCCTCAATGTCTTTCCAGTGGCTGTTCTGACTTTGGGGGGCTGGGAAAGAGCTGCAACAAGAGCAGAGGCCACTGGGGGTCCCCCAAATAATGACTGATTATACTGGCTGTCTGGTGGGCATTACCTGCCAGGATCCCAGCTCTCCTTTGTCCTCACAACAGCCCATTTTGCAGATGGGGTAGCTGAAGCCTGGAGGGACCAGCCTTGGCGGTGGGGCAGGCCCGGGGCACGAGGCTTGCTCCTGAAGATGCAAAGTTCATCCTGAATGAGGGGAGGAGGGCCTCTGTCTGAATCCATCCCTTCGTGTGTATCTGGGGACTCAAAGGGTCTGGGCACCTCTGGGCTCAGTTTCTCCATCTGTGAAATGGGACCTGTAGGCGGTGTCTCCTGGGGGAGGGGTCTCAGGATCCTCAAGAGGAGGCCAAGGGTTTGGCCCTATCGCTAAGCATCTCTCCCATCTTTATGTTTCCCTCAATCTGTCTCTGTCTCTCTGACTCTGCCCCTCCCCCAGGCCTCACACATCAGTCCTGCAGCCCACTCCACCCCCTGGCCTGGCCTGGGCCCTATTGCCCGTGAAGGCTGCTCTGTGTGGGGTCACGGGGTCCCCGTCCCCACTGTGCCAGGCCTGGGACACTGCCTCTTTGTTCTCATGGCTCTGACCTCATGGCCTCCTGGGCGCCTGACCCTGACTGGCCCAGCTGCCCCCGGGGACAGGGCGCCTCTGAGACTGGGCTTCTTCCCGGCCCACCTGGGCCCCAGGCCGCAGGTGCTCTTCCAGGAGCGACCCCCACCATGCCCCTCAGTTGCCCTGTGCTCCAAGAACATTAGTCTTTAAGCTGAAGATCACGTAACATAAAATAAGCCATTTTAAAATCTACAATTCAGGGGCATTTAGAACTGTGACTATGTTCTGCAACCATCGCCTCTGTCCAGTTCCAGAACATTCTCATCACTCCAAAGGGACACTCGTCCCCATTAGCAGTCACTCCCCGACCCCCATCTCCTAGCCCCTGGCAACCACTAAGCTGTCTCTTTGAATTTGCTGGTTCTGGCTGTTTCATGTCCGTGGGGCCGTACAGTATGTGGGCTGTTGGGCCTGGTGCTCTCCATCAGCATGACTTTTTTTGAGGTTCATCCACTTTGTAGCACTCATCAGTCCTTCTCCGTGCACATTTTAAGCCTTTGCAGAGAGTGGGGAGAAAGATTCAGAAACTGAGATGCCAAGAAACAGGCAAAGAGACAAAGCTCACTCTGAAGGAAGGCCCTGGGGCTGCAGTGTGGGGCGTGGAGGGGGCAGCGGAGAGCAGACACTTCATAATGATTTATTGGGAGAGCGAACACAGACTTCTGAGGACACTGGGCTCCCATTCGGCGCCTGAGTCTCAGAGGTCAGCTAGAGAGGACCAGGGCAAGGGAGGGACCAGGGCAAGGGCTCAGAGCAGCAGGCCACTCAAGGGGCTGACACCGTGTGTCTGGCTAGGGCTTGGGCCCCCAGTATAGACTCCCTGATGTGCGGCCCTAGGCTGGACTTGCCCCATGGGTGTGTTTATAGCTGGAATGAAGCCACCGCCACCGAGCTGACTTCCTGGGTTTCTCTTTCAGTTTGACTTGTGTCAGGGAGGGGCCATGACACCTAACTTTTTTTTTTTTTTTTTTTTAATCTTTTAAGTCTTCTTTCTTCTTCAGCTGCAACATGTTCAGGGGCAAGACAGGGTGGCTGGCAGAAGTTCACCCAGGATTGTAGACCTCTGCGTGGGCTCAATGGGGCAGCTGTGGGCCAGGCTGGTCCCCCTCCTTCTGTTCCTGCTCCCAGGGCAAGGCGGTGAGTTCCCCACCCCGACACCATGGCTCTTCTTCCCAGGGGGCATGTGTGCGGAGGGCTGTGGCCCTGGATTCTGGGGTAGGTTCTGTGTCTCCGTGCCTCAATCTTTCCCTCTGTCAAACTTGGGCATCTGTGCTCTGGTCTTGACTTTGTCTTCTGTGGGATGGGCTGACTCTCTGAATAGTTCCCACTTCCTGGAGTTCTGTGAGAGATGCTTTTAAAAAAAGAATATGGAGGGGCACCTGGATGGCTCAGTGAGTTGGGCGGCTGCCTTTGGCTCTGGTCATGATGCCAGGGTCCTGGGATCAAGCCCCGAGTCCGGCTCCCTGCTCAGCAGGGAGAGTCCACTTCTCCTCCCGCTGCCTGCCATTCTGCCTGCTTGTGCTCCCAATCTCTGTCAAATAAATGAAATCTTTAAAAAAACAGAAAAAGAAAAGGATAAGGAACAAGTGTGTATATGATTGATATGCATGCTGATTATGTTTATGGCATATATTACATTATTAGATTAAATATATGTGCATACTGTCTCTCCATTTTGTGGATTCAGATACGAAGGAGCCCAGACCCCTGCAGAAGGCTGGGTTTGAACTCTAATTCCATCTCTGCTGTTGCTGCTGTGTGACCTCAAGCCACTGCTTTTCTTCTCTGAGCCTCAGTTTCCCTCTCTGTAAATTGAGGATCAGCAAGGTTTCAGGGCCTCCAGGGGTCAGATAGGGCTGGAGACTGGAGACTGAAAGGACAGGGGACCCTAGCTTGCTTTGGAAGAGCAGCCTAAGAAGTTGATGAGTGGATGAGTGAGCGGGTGGATGGAGGGTAGATGGGTAGACGGGTGGAAGGGCGGACGGAGTGGATAGCTAGTAGTGAACGCGTGCATGCATGATGGGTGGGTGGGTGGCCGATTGGACATGTGGATGGAGGAGAGGATGGGTGGGTGGATCCATAGACAGGAGAGTGGATGCGTGGATGGATGGTCACTTGGCAAGCCCCCAGCCAGAGCCCCTCCCCCGTGCAGTGGAAGCCTGGGAATGTCATTCTCTCTTTGTTGTCTTTGCAGCTGAAGCCTGCAGTACCAGTGGGTGCTGTTTTCAGGACCCGCCATATCCCGATGCAGACACAGGTCTGGGACACTTCCCCACCGTGGGGAGAGGTCATGCTGGGTTCTGACTGCTCCTTCCCTAGCCGCTCCTCCCTCAGCTTCCTCCTGCCCATCCAAAGATTCAGGTCCACCTGACAGCCTACTCTCCTGTCCTCACCAAGCTCAGGTGGGGTACCCCACCAATGGTCTGCCGCCGAACAGGTGTTTTGTCCTTTCTTTCATGCAAGAGCTATTTACCGAGCACCCACTGCGTGCAGACACAGTTCTAGGTGTGAGAGAATCAGCTGTGAGCCCGACTGGTTTCCTGGGGTCACAGCCTAGTGTGGGAGGTGAATAACATGCAAACAAATGCACAGACTGCATGCCAGAATGTGCTATGAGAAACCAGATGAAGGTGGGGGATGGAAGAGGGGGTGGCTTCAGGTTGGCTGGTGGTCGAGGTGACGCTGAAGGAGAAACTAGAATGTCAACACCTGCGGGAAGAGCATTTCAGGCAGATGGCACAGCACGTGCAAAGGCCCTGGGGTGGGAGTGAGCCTGGTATGTTTGAGGACTGGTGAGGAGGTTGGTGTGGCTGGAGGAGGGTGAGCAGGGGAGAAGGCAGGAGACAGGAGGAAAGGGCGTGGGGAGGGTGTCGGGAGTGGGCGGAGGGTGAGGTTGACATCGGATTACTTAAATGTCACAAAGATTCATTCTGGGTGCGCACCAGCAAGGAGGGCCCCCTCCCAACTCTGGGTCCATTCTCAAACCTCCGGGATCTCCTCCAGGCTCGGCTTCAGGCCCCAGGGACCTGAACTGCTACCGGATAGTCAGCGCTGGTTATGAATGTTCCTGGCAGTATGAGGGCCCCTCGGCTGGGGTCAGCCACTTCCTGAGGTGCTGGTGAGGAACCTGCCCCCATCCCCAAGCCCTTACCCATCATCCCCTACTTGCTGCTGACCCTATGCCCCTGCTCTCAGAGGTGTGATCTCAGCAGGGTCCTTGCCCTTCCTGGAGGCTCAGTGTCTTATGTGAGAAGGGAGGGTGGGAACTCTATTTGGGGGGAGGTGTCGGCATAGGTGGACATCCAAGTTGGGTGGCGCTTTGGGTCCCTCTAATCCTTCCTTCCTCTTCATCCGCTCACTCATTTGTCCATCCTTCCATCCATCCATTCATTTCTTCCTCCTGTCTGTGGCAGCCCATCTTGCGAGATTCTGGGGTCCCCCAAACCCCTCAATTGCAGGCTGATCCCCCTAGAGTCCCCAGGTTGGGAAGGGGGGAGTCAAACGGGCAAGAGAAGATGCTGGGATGTGACGTGCCCCTTCTGCCGGGGGTGCTGAGACCCCCTGCAGGTCCCTGGGACCCCAGACTCAGCCCCAACGCTCCCCTCCCGCAGCCTCAGGCCCGGACGCTGCTGCTACTTTGCCGTGGGCTCAGCCACCAGCCTGCGGTTCTCTGACCAGGACGGCATAGCTGTGCTCCAGGCCGTCACGCTCTGGGTAGAATCTCGAGCTGAGAACCAGACACAGAAGTCGCCTAAGATCACCCTGAAGCTTCATAGCGCAGGTCAGCACCCGGTTCTCCTCCTCCTCTCTGCCGCCCCTCCCTCACCCAGAGACACCTCTGATCCCTGAGCCTAGACCCGTGGGGATTTGGGCCAGGGGCTTGATAATGCCAACAATTTTCACATCAAACCCTGTTGCGGGACATGGCCGAGTTCTTCACCGTCCCTTCACCAATCCCCAGCTGCTGGACACGTGGGTTGCTTCTGGTTTCTCCCCGAAACTGTGATAATGCCAGGACCTCACTGGGTCTTTAATATCTATTTTCACGATGCAACCACATATATTTAACACCTAGAGGCTGACCTGCTCCAGTGTGCTACCCTGAGTCACAGGGGACATGAGCGAGGCCAACGAAGTTTGCAGCTCCGGGCTGGGATTAGGGTAAGGTGAGGGAGGAACCTGCCTTGGGCACAAAATTGTAAGGGGGTGCCAAAAAAAAACCTCAGGAGTCAATGTAAATAATTCTGTAAAGCAATATTTTTTGAAAAATCAAAATTAGTGCCCAAAAATCCATGATGAACAAAATATCAAATTTTAAGATGAAGGCAGGTTCCGACTGTCTCTCATGGATCCCAGAGTCAAGTGGAAGTGATGAACAAGAATGATTACATATGAGGAGATGCTGCTAGGAGGTCAAGCTGAGCCCGGAAGTATAAAAAGGATCCAACAAGAATCAAGGATAGAAATGTGTGTTCCAAGCAGAGGGCACAAGGGCACAGCAAGTGCAAAGGCCCTGAGGTAGAATCAGGCATGGTACGACCAAGATGCAGAAAGAACTATAGATGTTTCTCTTCAAGTCAGGGACTAAAAAATTAGTAAGATTTCCCTAATAGTCCTCTAAAAAAAAAATGTTCAATGCTCTTGTCAACAACTCACAAAAGTGCCCGTCTCACCATAGTGTTGGTACAAGGAGTGTCAGTCTTGAATCTTTGAGCCACACAATCCCAGGCTGAGATGGAACCTGTAAGGGTTTTCCTCATGCACATCCTGGGGACTCAGTCGGTTACCCTGGACTGGGTGGGGCAGATTTTCTGAAATTTTCAGGACCAATAACTCACACATATGCTGGCTCCCCTCCCCAACTGCCATGTCTGTTCCCAGTTAAATACGACCCTCCCCCAACCGGAGATATCACCGTGTCTGGGTCCTCGGGGCAGGTGCTCCTGAAGTGGGAGACCCCAGCCCGCCAGGATGGCGCTGAGGTGCAGTTTCGCCACCGGACACCTGACAGCAGCCTGTGGAAGCTGGTGAGTTTATTCCCTAGGTCAGGAGAAAACGCAGGCTTCTCCCCAGGGAACATGACTCCCCCCAAATCAGTTTCACCATCTCTACATCCATCACCCCTCCTGCCTGGCCTCCACTCTTGCCCTGTAGCTAGGCTCTGGAGTCTCTTTGACATTCAGATCTCATCATGACCTCTCTTGCTCACACACCCTCCATAGCTCCCTATTACCTTCAAGAGGGCATTGTTTCCTCAGCGGGTCTCAGGTACCCTCACCCGCCATGTGTTTCCTCTGGCCCCCTCTGAATGGCCATCATTCTCTCCCCATGACCTACAATTCCAGGCTCTGCCTTTGCTCACGCTGTCTCCTCCATCTGCATGCCTTCTTCTCCATCTGAGCGGATGAGAACCCAGTTGATCTTCAGGGTCGAGCTCAAGGACCGCCTCTCTAGGAAACAGCTCTTCCACTCTCTTTCTTTCTTTCTTTCTTTCTTTCTTTCTTTCTTTCTTTCTTTCCTCCCTCCTTCCCTCCCTCCCTCTCTTTCTTCCTTCCTCCTTTTTTTTTGAGATATAATTGACATATAACATTATATTGGTTTCAGGTGTACAACATCATTATTTGCTATTTGTATATATTTGTGAAATGATCACTACTAGTCTAGCTACCATCCATCACCACCTGAAATTCAAACCTTATGTCCTGTAAGAACTTATAAGATCTACTCTCCTAGGCACATCCGAGTATATCATAAGGTATTACTAACTATAGTCACCATGAGGTACATGACATCCCTAGGACTTATTTATTTTATAACTGAAGTGTGTACCCTCTTATCCCTATTCCTCCCACTCCCCACTCTCTGCCTCTGGTGACCACCAATTCGTTCTCTGTGTCTGAGTTCCATTTTATTTTGCTTTAGATTCTGTATAGTCCCCTCCAAGGCCCCGTCCACATTGTCGCACATGGCAGGGTGTCCTTCTTTTACAACTGAATAATATTCCATTGATATGTACACCCCATGTTCTTTTTCCATTCGTCCGCCGATGAATGGACGCCTAAGTTTCTTCCATATCTTGACCATTGTATGGCAGGCTGAAGTAAACATGGGGGAGTGAGATATCTTGGACTTAGTGTTTTCATTTCCTTCAGATAAAAACCCAGAAGTGGAATGGCTGGATCATACTGTAGTTCTTTTTTTTTTTTTTTAAGATTTTATTTATTATTTATTTGACAGAGAGGGTGCACAAGCTAGGGGAGCAGCAGGCATAGGGAGAGGGAGAAGCAGGCTCCCCCTGGGCAGGGAGACCGATGCGGGGCTCCATCCCAGGACCCTGGGATCATGAAGGCAGATACTTAACCGACTGCGCCACCCAGGCATCCCTGTCTTGTGTCTTTTTGATGATAGTCATTCGGACTGAGATGATACCTTATTGTGGTTTTGATATGCACTTCCCTCATGATGAGTGTCCAACACAGTTTCTCTACCTGTTGGCCATCTGTATGTCTTCTGCAGACCTTCATTCATTTTTTAGCTACCCTCTGCTGCCCCCTCTGTTGGCCCCACGCAGAGCAAGCAGGGCCTGCAAGGAACTTCAGCCCTTGCTTTGGCCCCAAGAAGCCCCTAGATTGGGAGAGACAGAGACCTCTGGCCTCTGAATTGTGGTGTCTCCTCCTCCCTCAGACTGGGAGCATTTTGAAGCCAGAGAGCAGCCCCAGCTTCAGCCCCATCTTCCCCTCCCAATGTTGGGCCCTCCTGAGCCTCACTGACCCTATCCAGTGAATGGGCTCAGTCGGAGACAGGTGATATGGGAACCCTGCTGAGGAGGGGCATTTCTCTCTGTTGGATTTGAAGCTCAGGATGTTGGGGGACCTCCCCACATCACACAGGGCTTGGGGGGGCAGGCCGTGTCCTAAACCTGGTTCTCCTGACTCCCAACACCACTGACATACAGGTTTTCCCTCCTAAAATAATTTTTGCAGGAAAGTACACACTTTTAGGAAAATAATAATTAATCTTAGATTTTCAGAAAGGTTACTGGGAAGTAACCAGCCCCCCTAGAAATGCCCCCTAGCTTCCCCACATGTGAACATCTTATGTTCTTGAGCACGTCCCACCACAACGGAGATGAACGTTGCCACATTACTGGGGACTAAACCCCAGAAGTTATTCGATATTATCTGTTTTTCCATGAATGTCCTCTTTTTTTTTTTAAGATTTTATTTATTTATTTGACAGAGAGAAACACAGCTAGAGAGGGAACACAAGCAGAGGGACTGAGAGGGGGAGAAGCAGGCTTCCCGCTGAGCAGAAAGCCCAATGTGGGGCTCGATCCCGGGTCTCCAGGATCATGACCTGAGCCGAAAGCAGTCGCTTAACCAACTGAGCCACCCAGGTGCCCCCTCTTTTTTTTTTTTAAACAAATGTCCTCTTTCTGTCCCTGGATCTAATTCAAGTTTCCACATTGCACTTAGAATAATTATTTAAGGGTGCCTGGGTGGCTCAGTGGGTTAAGCCTCTGCCTTCGGCTCAGGTCATGATCTCAGGGTCCTGGGATCGAGGCCCACATCAGGCTCTCTGCTCAGTGGGGAGCCTGCTTCCTTCTCTCTCTCTGCCTGCCTCTCTGCCTACTTGTGATCTCTCTATCAAATAAATAAGTAAAATCTTAAAAAATAATTATTTAAGATTGTAAGAGAGCTGATACTTTTTTATTTCTTTCTTTCTTTCTTTTTTTTTTTTGCCTTTGATCAGAAAGGTAAAACTGTGAATTCATATATATTATCTGGTCCTAGGGCAACTGCGGACATCAGGAGGATGCTGGCTTCGGTGAGAATGATAGTTCCAACAACAGCTGCAGCATGCTAGTATTAATTGAGCGCCCACAGTGTGCAGGTCCAGTGCTAAATTCTTTGTACGCTTGCTGGCCCCCTCTTAGTTCAGTATTTGGATTATTCCCATTTCGCAGGTGAGGAAACAGCCTTGGGGGTGAGAAGCCACTGATCAGGGTCACATCCCAATGGGTGGCCTTGCCACGACTCCGACCTAGGACCGGGGCAAGAAGGGGACACCTTGAGGCCCCCCAAGAGGACAGGGTCTGGCCTATTCCCACAGTGGCCCCAGGGCCCAGCACACAGTTGGCAGTCAATAAATAAGTGTATGATGGCTAAATGATGAGTGCCGAGCCCTGGGCACCCGCAGGTGTGAGACAACCCTTCGGCTTGATGTTTGGCCTATTTTCCCGGCAGAGTCCTGCCTCTGCCCCCTGCACACGGATGCGGCCCAGGAATTCCAGCTACGGAGACGGAGGCGACCCAGGCCGGGAGCCCCAGGAGACCCCTGGAGCAGCTGGAGCAGCCCTGTGTGTGTCCCCCCTGGTGAGAGCCCTCAGAGCCACAGGAACTGGGCGGGCATTTGAAATACTGCAGTGGGTATCAGAAATAAGGCAGCAGCTGTTAAAAATCATGTGGTGGGAGAAATTCATGGAAATTAGTAAAAGGTGTCAGGGCGGGGCACCTGGGTGGCTTAGTAGGTTAAGCGTCTGCCTTTGGCTCTGGTCATGATCTCAGGGTCCTGGGATCAACGCCCGCATGGGGCTCTCTGCTCGGCAGGGAGCCTGCTTCCTCCTCTCTCTCTGCCTGCTTGTGATCTCTCTCTGTGTGTCAAAAAATAAATAAAATCTTAAAAAAAAAACTGTAGCAGAAAATGCATAATATAAAATGTACTTTTTAAAGTGTAGGGTTTTTCTTAAGACCTTATTTATTTATGAGAGAGAGAGAGAGAGCGCACACAGCAGAGGAAGGGACAGAGGAAGAGGGAGAAAGAATCTCAAGCAGACTTCCCATCAAGCCCGAAGCCCAATCCCATGACCTCAAGACCGTGACCTGAGCCGAAATCAAGAGTCCAATACTTAACTGACAGACCCACCCAGGTGTCCCAAAGTGGACGGTTTTATGGCATTAAGTATAGTCACGTTCTCATAAACTAGATCTCCATGTTTCCAATTTTGAAAACTATTTAACAACCCATGGGAATCCTGTGTTTCAAGGGAGGGAAGGAAAAGGTCCCGGGTCCCTGTGCAGGGTCTTCGGGAGGTGGCGGTGAGCAAGGGACCATCCCAGCCTCACTGTCTTGCCATCCCATTGCAGAACATCTCCCACAGCCCACCTTGAGGCTCTCGGTGGAGGCGCTCCGCCCAGATGGGAGGAGGCAGGTGACCCTGCGCGGGGAGGTAATGGGCCATCACTGGGCTGTGGGGTGGCCTGAGATGGGGAGAAGGGGACAAGAGGCTGGAATCGGGGTGTGCAAGGGGGATACAGTGAGGGAAGAGATGTGGACGTGGCAAGGACTCCAAGGACTGTGGGTTTAATTCTGCAGGTAATGGGGAGCAATGGAGTGTGTATGAGCAGAGGAGGGATATGCTGAGGGGGGAACAGAGTGTGAGGGGCTAGGGTGGAAATGAGCAAGCTGGGGGTGGACCATGTTGGTCTGGATGGGGGATAATTTCTTTGAAGTCCCCAAGCAACCCATTAAAAGCAATCTAATGAACCCCCATTTTACAGGGAAGGAAACTGAGGCACAGAAGGAAAATCTCTTGCCCAGGCCAGGGGCAAAACCATCAGATCTTTCACCCACTGGCTTTGCCATAATTAACTTGGCCAGGTCTCTAATGGGCCAACCCAATAAGGTTGCAATGAAGCTTCACTTCCTGGCTCTCCTCTCATTTGAATTCCCTCTCTTAGAAAACATTTCCAGGCTTAAGGTAACGAGGTCCAAAGATGGAAAAAACACTAAAAAACACTTTTTTCCTGACTCTCAGTAGGTTTTGCCAAATTATTTCTTCCCCCCAAGACTAATAGTCACCGGCCATGAATGCATATTTCCCAGCAGTCTTGCCAGCACTGAGGGTTTTCTTGTTTGTTTGTTTGTTTTGCTTTGGTTTTTTTTTTGTTGTTGTTGTTTGTTTTTAAAAAGCTTTTGACTCATGTCACAGACTGTGGTCCATGGATGAGTCTGTTCAGGGGCTGCACCCTGATGTTGGCCCATGGGGATGAGGACCGTGTTCAGGTCTCCACAAACCATCTCTCACATTCATGACAGCTGCCCCAGCTGAAGCTTCCAGAAGGCTGCCTTGGGTCCAGATCTGGCGGGGAGATGACCTACCGCACTCGCCTGCACATGTTATCCTGCACGTGTAAGACCAAGTCCACAATGACCTTTCAGCTGAAGAAACTGCTCAACCTCTCCGGTGCGGCGTATGACCTGGCTATCATCTCCCAGAATCGTTTCGGCCCCGGCCCCAACCAGACGTGGCACATTCCTGCCCAAACCCACACCCACACAGGTGCCTCCTCTGGCCAGGGAGGGCTGCGGGAGGGCCTCTCAGAGCTGAGCACCTACTTGGAGCCTCTGCCAGACTAGGGGTGAGGCACAGAAGCCAAGCAGGTGTCTAATTGAGGAATGTCAAAATCACTGTTAGAATGCAATATTTTACAAAACTCTAGCTGGCAAACTACAGCCCAGGTCCACCACCTGTCTTTGTAAATGAAGTTTTCTGGGACCAGGGCGGGGATCAGGGGTGTGGTGAGTAAGTGAGGCAGAATGGCACGAACACGTGACTGATCCTACCTTCATTTAAAATGTTTTTTGGTTTTTTTTTAAAGATTTAATTTATTTGACAGAGAGAAACACAGCAAGAGAGGGAACACAAGCAGGGGGAGTAAGAGAGGGAGAAGCAGGCTTCTCACCAAGCAGGGAGCCCAATGCGGGGCTCGATCCTAGGACCTGAGATCATGACCTGAGCCGAAGGCAGACGCTTAATGACTTAGCCACCCAGGCGCCCCCATTTAAAATCTTGATATTTGTTCATTATGTATAGCTATAGACATGATTAAAGATGTACCTATATTTATAGATATGAGGGGAAAAATTCAAGATTTATATTTATGTATACATGCAATGAATGCATCTAATGTTATTGAGGTGAAATTCACATAGCAACATTAACCACTTTAGTAGATATGATTCAGTGGCGTTTCGGACATTCACAACTGTGGACAACCATCACCTCTGTGTAGTTCCAGAACATTTCTATCATCCCTAAAAGGAGACCCCATGCCCCTTGTCCCTGGCCTCTGTCTCACCTGCTTTCTGTCTCTGTGGATTTGCCCATTCTGGACATTCCATATACTTGAGACCACAGCTGTGGCTTCTCGGGACTGGCTTCTCTCATCGAGCGTAATTTTTTTGAGCTTCCCCCACATCATGGAGTGCATCGGGACTTCACCCCCTTTTCGTGGCTGAAGCAATATTGCACGGTGTGGATGTACCACGTGGTGTTTATCTGTTTAATGAACATTGGGCTGTTTCCACCTTTTGATGATCATGAAGAGCACTCATTGCATCTTCTTCCATTCATTTTTTTGGTTCTTAAAAAATATGGCATTGGAACAGTGTTGGTCTTGATGATGGAATTCTTTGGTGCCTCTAGCTTTGTGCCTGAGGCATGCCTCACTCACCTCACCCTGGTCCTGTCCCTACTGAGCAGCCAGCAATCCTGTGGGGACAGGGCTGGTATAGTGATGTCCATTTCAGAGACAAGACCGCTGAGGCTCAGAGAGGGAAAGCCACATGCCATGATGGCACAGCCACGAGTCTCAGCTCCTGGCCTGGTTTGGGTCATGGCGCCACTGTGTGACCTTGGGCCAGTGGCTTTCCCTCTCTGAGCCTCAGTTTCAGTATTACTGGGGTGATCACCGTCCTACTTCGAAGCAGAGTGGCACCCGTGAAGCACTTGGCACCGGCCTGGAGCATACAGTCGGCGCTCAATAAATGGTAGTTGTTGCCCCTGGAACTGGAAGCAGTGCCCGCCTCCCTGAGGTTGTTGCCCCTGCCCTCGCTGGAGGCAGTGGGAGAGATGAGCCCTGGGGACCGAGTGGGTGTGTCCTCAGACCGCGGAGCTCCCGTCTGGCTGGGAGGCCCATCCCGCAGGCACCTGCTAGAGCAATGTCCCCCAGGCTGGAGGGGTGGGAAGGAGACGGCTTGGGGGTTCGGGGGTGGGGATAGCCTCACAGGCAGCACTGATGGTGGGTATCCTGGCAGGGGACTCACGATCAGACCAGGAGAGCTAACTCATTCAAACCACCCTCACTAGCCTAACGTGTCTCTCATCTCCTTCCAGAACCAGGGGCTCTGAATATCAGTGTCGGAGCCAACGGGACCACCATGCACTGGCCAGCCCAGGCCGGGGCCAAAGCCTATTGCATTGAGTGGCAGCCCCAGGGCCAGGAAAGGAACCTCACCAACTGCACCCTGACTCTGCTCCAGGACCAGGACCCTATAGGAATGGGTACCGTTATATCAGTCCCCTTGCTTCTGCCTCCGCCTCCTCCCTTAGAGCTCCTGGTCGGCTCCAGCCCATAGGGGCTGTGTGTGTGAGGTGTCTGAGGCCCAAAGAGGTCTTGCTACTTTCCCAAGGTCACACAGAAGTGGGGACGGGCTGAGACTCAGATCCTGCCACCCATGCGGGTCAGAAACCTCCTGCCAGGACCCTGAGGTGCAAGGGCTACAGCCCCAGGCAGATCGCACCCCAGTAGGTAATGAGTCTCACGTCCCAGGGTGTTTGTCAAACAGTCCCCTGTGCCAGTGAAGGTGACAGCTCCTGAGATGCTGGTGGCAAATTAATGAGGCTTCTGGAGAAAAAGACGGAGCCTTACGGCCCCGGCAGCCTCTAACTCTCCTACTTTCTACCCTGGGCCTGGCTAGGGCCCCTGGAAACCTCAGCCTCACACCTGGCCCTCGAGGGGTTCCTAGACTGGAGAGACAGAGCTGGAGCCCCACGCACCTGGCCCCTTGGAGTCCGGGCTGGATGGCAGGTGGGGTGATAGGCTTTGAGGGGGAATAAGGAAGGGATCCTGGAAGAGGGGACATTGGTGCAAGGGCTTTGAAGCATGTGCAGGAGTGCTCTAGGAGTTCCCGGCTGGCAGCACAGTCAGTGCAAAGGGGCAGAGGTGGCAGTACAACCTATTTACCGGCCTGAGCCTTGTTGATCCTTCTAGCAACCTACAGCTGGAGCGGAGGATTCGGGGCAATGGAGCAGAAGGTGTGCTACCGCATCACGATCTTTGCCTCTCCACGCCCAGAGAAGCCCATCTCGTGGTCCACGGTCTTGTCCACCTACCATTTTGGGGGCAATGGTGAGCAGCCCACACCTGCAGGGTGGTCTCTGGAGGGGCTTGGTGGTGGCCTTGGGTGTCAGGAAAGGGGAATGAACACTTAGAGGCCCTTACTCCAGGTCAAGCCTTGGCCAGAAGCCAGACGCACAGATGTCTCAGGGGATCCCGAAGACCGCCCCCCCTCCCCGCCACCTGAACAGCATGGCCCCATTTTATAGATAAGAAAAGTGAGTCTTAGAGAGGGACGGCGGTAGGGCCTGAGTCGTGGATTCAGGATTCGAACCCAGGCCCGCCTGAGTGTTGCCAAGATTCTCTGGGTCTCTGGACAGTGCCAGGCTGGGCAGGCAGGAAATGTTGAGCCGGTGCTCTTGGAACTGACCATGGCAATGGGGCTGGTTGCAGCCTCGGGGGCCGGACGCCCGCAACACGTGTTGGTGAAGAAGCTCAGCCAGGACTCCGTGTCTGTGGGCTGGACGCCGTCCCCACTGAGCGCTTGCCCCGGCGTCCTGAAGGAGTATGTGGTGCACTGTGAGGACGAGGAGGGCAACCTTGTTTCTGGTACGTAAGGCAGCGCGGGCGCAGCTGGGGGAAGCAGGGGCCTGGGACTTACTTCTGGCCGGCTCTGGGCCCCTGAGCACCTCACTGGCCCTCTCTGGGCCCTGGTTTTGTCACCCATAAAACAAGAGTTGTTCAACTCCAAGAGCTGGACTGCCCTTTCCCGACACCAGGAGGGCCCAGCGGGCACAGCTTCTATGTGTGGACGTCAACCTCTTGTGCGAATCGGCAACTCGACTCCCATGGCACGGGATGATGGTACCCATTTCACAGATGGGGAAACTGAGGCCTGAAGAGGGACTCCTGCCTAGGATTTAAGCAAGCCTGGATTTGGGTTCAGTCAGATGCCCCTTCCTGCCCCTTGTGAGGGAAAAAGAGCAGAAAGTACAGGATAAGTCTCACCAGCGCTAGAGTTTCCTGTCGTTTCACACGCTGGGGGCCCCACCTTCCTTGTGAGGAGCACACCCACATCCCATAGCACAGGCCAGGCCAGCAGGACCGGCCCCTCTGTGTCTCCGCCTTCTCAGTGAGCACTCAGCACCGAGGACCCGTGAATGCTGGGGAGAGGAAGACATGCTGGGGGTTGCTCTCGCATCAGAAACACAGACATCCTGCCACCCGCTTGACCACCTACTGTTTAGAGGGGGTAAAGGAGGCCAAGAGGGGTTCAGTGGAAGCTGCCCCTTTACTGATTTGCCAAAAAGTCAGAATGCTGGAGATGAACGCACCAAATGCCCGTTCACCAAATTGACCAATTCCCCCCACTTCAGTCTCTTTGGAAGAATATTCTTCTTGCATATACATATATACAAAGAATATAGACTTAGGGGTCTAAGAATTTTTTTCTTCTTGATGAGAGCCAACAACTGTATTCTCGTTTTAAGGACTTTTATGGAGAGCTTTATTTGTGAAAGCCCACCAATTCCAGTGTCTGCTGAGGTCCTACTGTGTGCTGAGGTTCTAGGGACACTGAGGGAGCAAGATAGACAAAGTTAATGCTGAACTTGACCCTAAAGATGGGAAGGAGGAGGAAGGGAAACCATGGGGATATTTGGGGAAAGGGTGAACACAGTCCGAGAGGGGAGATTTGCCAGTGCAAAGGTCCTCAGGTGCAACCGAACCTGGAGTCCTTAGGGAGCTTGAGGATGGGGTGGGGTGGAGGAGTGAGCAAGGAGCCAGCGGAGTTCAGAATTTAAGAAAAATAGCATCATTCACTAAATATTTGGGGGGAGAATAGTCCTCCAAATAAGCTGAGATAAATGCGTGCATTTGGAGTTTTCAGCAGGGTGCCTGGCTGGTACAGTGGGCAAAGCATCCCACTCTTGGTTCCGGCTCATGCTGTGATCTCAGGGCCAGGAGATCAAGCCCTGCGTCAGGCTCCACACTTAGCGTGGAATCTGCTTGAGATTCTCTCTCCCTCTCCCTCTGCCCCTCCCTCTCGGGCTCTCTCTCTAAATCTTAAATTTTAAAAAAAAAAAGCGTTTTCAGCAAAATGTCCTTGTGTCCCTACTACCACTCTCAGAGTGTGGCTGCCCACCGAGGACAGGGGCATCCCACTCATGAGCGGCCTCCTGGCAGTAAAGGGGGTCCGGGACCCATGGCTGCCTCCCTCCCACAGAGCTGCCTGTGAAGCCCACAGAGACCCAGGTCACACTTGGTGGCCTTCGGGCTGGCGCAGCCTACACTGTGCGGGTTCGGGCAGACATGGCGACGGTCCGGGGAGCCTGGAGCCAGCCCCAACCATTCAGCATCGGTGAGTGGGAGGGCAGGGCCTAGGTAGGTATCCATCATGTGTTGCCCATCCCAGGCCTCCTCAACTCTCCCCACTCTGGCCCTGCTCCCCAGCCCACTCCACTCCCCTCTCCTCATGCAGCGTTCCCTCCTTCTTTCACACTGTCATTGCCTAGGCTGTGCAGGCTCCTCTGCCTGGAATGTTTGCTCTCCCTGCTAACTCCTATTCATCCTTAAAACTCAGCGCAACAGCTTCCTCCTCCAGGAAGCCTGCCTTGCTTTCTCCTCAGTGGCCTCCACCAACACTCTCCCCATGCCCGGGGAGTGGGTGTGGGTGTCTGTGTCCAGGCTCTGCCTCCCCCAGCCTGAGGGCTTCAGGGGAGGAAGAGGGGCCGGAGGCCGTTTGTTGAGTGAATGAATGAATGAATGAATGAGAATGAATGGTGTTTCTCCTATCACAAAGATAAGGAGGTGGGCTCCACCGTTTTGAGGGGTGTGGCCAGAAGAGATTTGGAAATCCAATGATCCCTGTTCCTGCCGTGGTCCTGGCCTGTTGCCCTCATAGCGCAGTCTGGTCCCAAGAGAACCAGTGAGCCAGACTTTGCGTGGGGTGGCAGGTCTGGGTCCAGGGGAGCAACTGCAGGGGCACAACATGCGGGCCTTTATCCCGCAGACCCGGGGCCAGTGGGTCCCTGGTCTCCTGCCTCACATACGAGGAACCAGGCACCGAGGGACCCATGGCATGCCACAGTCAGCAGTGAGTTGACAGAAGATCCAGCCCTCCCAGCTCCCTTCCCAATAAGAGGCAGGAGGTGTCCCTCCCCCAACCCAACCTCTCGCACTCCTAGAAGTCCAGGTTTCCCGGGTGTTCGATTTGTCCATACTCCTCGTGTCTCTGGGGAGCTTCGCCAGCATCCTTCTCCTGGGCGTCCTTGGGTACCTCTGCCTGAACAGGTAATTTGCACCGTCCCCCCAAGACGATCCGCCAGGGCAATAGTGGTCCTAATAACCGCACACGCCAACTTGGTATTCGTGCCCAGTTTACAGATGAGGAAACTGAGGCCCAGAGAGTCAGGCCCCAGGTATCCAGCAGTGGGGGCAGAGCTGGGATTTGAACCCAGGTCTGTCAGCCTCCCGCCCCCTCCCCACTGGCAATCCACATCCATTCTCCCTTTATAACCTAGTGGAGATGAGAAGAGCAAGTCAGAACAATTAAAAAGTAAGAACAGATAGAAAACACTGCTCCTCTGACCAGCTTCCTCCCCTCCCCAGGGCTGCACGGTACCTGTGCCCACCCCTGCCCACACCTTGTGCCAGCACTGTGGTCGAGTTCCCTAGCAGCCAGGGCAAGCAGGTAAGGGCTTCTTTTCAGATTTCAAGTCCTATATCTTGGGTCTATACTCTGGGCCAGGGCTCTACAGAGTAATAGCCTAAATTAACTCATTTTATTCTCCCCTAACCACCGACACGGGGACTCCAAAAATCTGTCCTATTTCACAGACAGGCAAGCAGAGGCCCAGAGGGGAACCTCCTGTGGATCCTTTCCTAGCAGTAGAAACAACTCAAAATGGCTTCAACAAAAGGGGAAACTGGTGGGGGAATGGAGGGGAAATTCCCCAGATGGTGGCCTTCAGCCATGGCTAGCTATGTCTGGGAATCCAGAGACTGAGTATTCATTTGTCTGGACTGCTGTCCTGCCCGCAGGCTTCCCTCCCACTGGGGCTCAGCCTTTCCCAGTGAAAGAAGGGTGTCCATTTCCCCCATTCACTGGAGCAAAAGTCCAGGGCCGGCCCCAATAGGCCAAGTGTGGGTCACATGCTCATCCCTGAGCCTTTTGCAGGAATCAGGGGCTAGAGGGCTCCGATTGGCCAGGTCACATGTCCGTCCCTCACATTGTGGTGGGGCCAATGCCCAACCACATCAAAAATGAGAAAAGGAGGAATAATTTCCCAAAGAGAAATGGTGTGTGTTGGCGGCCAGGGAGGGAGGGCTTCCTAAAAGGGGCTGAATGGAGGTCATTGAGGCAGAGCTGATCCTCAAATTAGTCTCGGGATTTTAGGGAATTAAGCCAACAGGAAACGAATCTGCCTACTATGCGGTTGGAAAATAGGCCCTGCCCATAGCCTTGGCCCCCACCCTTCCTTTCTAGGCTTGGCAGTGGACAAGCCCCGCAGACTTCCCGGAGGAGGTGTCCGTGCAAGAGGCCTTGGTGGTAAACATGTCCTGGGAAAAAGGTGAGGGAACTGACCTGGACACACCTGTGCATCTCAAGGAGCAGACACAGCTACTTCGGGGCACTCCTGAGCTGGCCTTGGACGCAGAGCTGCCCTTGGAGGACAGGAGACAAGTGCAAGGCCCCCCGGAGGCTCAGGGCACGCAGGAAGCTCTGGAGGGCAACTCTGCCCAGGTGGCTGGACTCCCACTGCCGTTGGGAGACCTAACACAGACCCTCATATTCAGTGGCCCTTCGCACATGGGCTCTGAGGCCTGAGTGAGAGAGGGGAAAGCCGGCCTCCTCTTTCAGACAAGAAAACGGAAGGCAGCTGGTTATTAAGCGAACATTGCATACATAGCCTGTTCCATCTAGACACTCACATGACTTCCGGAATCCCCGTAAGCACCTCGAGAGGTACATGGCTATTCTATTTTACAGATATGACCACTGAGGCTCAGAGAGCAAGTGGGTAGTCGGAAGCTACCCAGCACGGCCAGGAGTCAAACCTGGGCTGAGCGACCCAGACCCCATTTCCCTGTCCCGGCCCCTCCCCTCTGGCCAGCACAGATTGCACCATGGCCTGTGGTGGGAATCCCAGGAACCACCATGAGAAGGAAGCTGCCACACCCCATGATATGGTGGGGGAAAGGACAGAACTTTTCAGGGTAGAATAGATTGGAGGGGTGGCCAACAGGGGCTCAGGCCGATCCTAGAACCTGAGGTTGGATGTTGTGTCCCAGGAGTACTTGATGGGGAGTCTGGGTACAGAACTCCTGAGCACTGCAGGGCCCAGGCTTGGAGGAGGATCTAGTCATGGGAAAACAAGGGTAGCTCTAAGCATTCAGAGGGAGGTCTCATCCCCGCTAGAATGGGGGTGAGGATAATATTGAACTCGCGAGTCTGTCTAGGGGTTTTACAGCTTAATAAATGAGCTTTCTGTTTGGGTAACTTTCCCCTGGCTGAAACCTACACATCGTGTTCGAAATCCCCCAGTAGGGGAGTTCATTCACTCATTCCACACGCATTTATACATCTCTCTGGGCGCCCCCAGGAGCACCGGGATTGGTGGAGACAACTGGATAATCACTCGGAACAAAGTCAGGACTGGGCAACGGGAGGGAGGGCTGGAGGGGCAGTGGGATTTGGTCCCCTCAAAACAGGAGCCTTAGTCGTTCCCCCAGCTCCGCCCCCCTTAGGGGTCGATCTGCCCTCCGCCCAGGGCTCAGGTCAGGAATTGGGGGTCCCCCTTTCTCCTGACACCCAACGCCCTGCAGCAGGAAGACTTGCCTCGCCTTCACACCCTCAATCTGCCCTCTTCCGTTCTCCTCCCGCCCCAGCTCCTCCCATTGTTAAACAAGTCGTCTCGGATTCCCCCTCGTGACCACCAGGTGGCAACAGCAGCACGTGTCTTCCCCTGCCTAGATAGGGTACGGAGGGCACATTGCCCCCCTCCCCACTCCCCTCGCCCCCCAGCACGCCAGGGAGTTTGCAAAACAGATTTTTCCGGTGTTAAGTGGGGGCGGGAGGGGGAGGGGTGGAGATTAGAATCCAGAGCCACTGAACTTTGAGGCGAAAGGACCTGAAACCTCAGGCTGGGAGACTAGAGGTCCAGACCACGCCCCTTTAGGGAGCCACCCAGTTTCCCATACGTGCGCCTAGATGGGGAAACAGAAGTCTTGGCCCCGGTTCTGTAAGCACGACTGACTGCTCCCCGTTCCACACATGCTCCCTCCCTTGAATTTGCCACCTCCCTGTCTGGCAAGCCTTCTCTTGTGAATCAGTTCTCATCCTTCCGTGGCAGGACCAAGTGGGCAGACAGGATGGGATGCTGGGTCCGCCGCCCCAGAAACAAAACAAAATAAAACAAAACAGAGTGACCTGAACCTCTGGCTCAGAACTATCCCGTCAAGTCCAGGACCCCATACCCACCCCTACTACCCATGTGAAACCTCCAGGGAGCTAAAAGCCCCCAGGTGGGCTGCCCCAGAACTGGGCCCACACAGAACAACAGAACCCTGTTTGGTGGCCCCTGGAGTTAGCAAACCCACACCTAGGCACAGCCCGCTGAGTCCAAGGAGTAGGAGATAGACACTTATTTGTCACCACCTGGAACTCTTGCTGTTCTGATGGGGGAAGATGGATACCCTGCTTCCACTGGGAGGAAGTCTGAAACTGCCCTGGGAGAGAAGCTTTCAGGGAGGATAGCAGCCCAGTACCCAGACAGATGACCCCCTTGTCCCTGGATCCAGCCATGCCTGAAGCCCACCATGCTGGGATGAAGATATATGTATGTTTTCATCAGGTTCCCTTTTTGTTGAACTTTGAGTATTTTCTGCCGCTAGGAAATAACCTGTAGAAGTTACCTTTCAGGATCTCTGTTTGCCTGTCTATATAACAGGAAGAGGTTCAGAGCACTGGTTTGGGATCCCTACCTCAGCGGATTGGGCAACCCTGCTTAGCAGAGCCCTGGCAGGTGTTTATTGAGCACCTGCTGTGTACTCATTACTTCGGGGCCCTCTGAATACCCATTCCGCAGTTCCTCTCAGAAGCTCCAGCAGTCCAGACTGTGGTAGACGTCATTTCACTTCTTTATTTATTCCTTGATTTGTGAGGTCAGTGTTGAGTCCCTACTGTATGCCAAGCCCTGTCCTCCACAGGTCGAAATCGGTTCCATTATGAGGGTCTTCTGGTGGGGTGGGGCAGGCGGACGCTAATCTAATCACCACACAGGGAGTTAAAGTAACCCGAGAGAGTGACAGAGCGACAAGGCAAAATGTGAAGAACATGGGTAAGAGAGGGCTTCCTGGAAGAGGTGATACCAGGGTCAAGATGGGGAGGAGAGGCCAGCAAAACGAGTGAGCAAAAGCCCTGAGGCAGGTGTGGGTGATGGGGGAGTGGGTGAGCTGGGGTGGTTAGAGGTCACTGCGTACTGGGGCCCATGGGGTTTATTCCTGGGCTGGGGAGGTGGTGTCCTCGAGCAGGATTGTTGAGACTCAATTTCTGAGTTGTTCAAAGGTTCGTCCTGCTGCTGTTCAGAGGAGCAGGCAACCCATCCCTGCTGGCCTCAGTGTTCTGCTATGTAAAATGGATAAGGTGGTCTCCCCAGAGCCCTTGGGCCCTTCTCACTCCCTCTCCTCTGTCTCTCTCTTGGTCTCCCTTTCACCATGGCATCCACCATGAGTCAGGAAGCATGTCTTTATCAGAGAAAGAGGCTGCCTCAGTTTACCTCCTCAGATACCTCCCTCCTCTAATTCTCCAGTGGCCTCTTGGCTTGGTCAGAAAAGAGACGTTGTCTCTGTCTTCCCTCGAGCCAGGATGGGGCTCAGTTATCAGTGCCCCCCCCCCCGGGACCCTGCACTGCGGGAGGTGACGCAGGACAGCCATGGCCTGGCCTCTCACACGTCACTGCCCGTGCCCTGCAGATGACAGGGATGCCCTGCCCCCAACTGGGCGCCTTTGTTCATTCCTCCTTTTGATCTTTCCGCGTTTTGTCTTTTTTTTTTTTTAAAGATTTTATTTATTTGACAGAGAGAAACACAGCCAGAGAGGGAACACAAGCAGGGGGAGCGAGAGAGGAAGAAGCAGGCTTCCCACCGAGCAGGGAGCCCGATGTGGGACTCGATCCCGGCTCTCCGGGATCATGACCTGAGCCCAAGGCAGTCGCTTAACCAACTGAGCCACCCAGGCGTCCTGTCTTTTTTTTTTTTAAAGAGACACCCACTTACTGTACAAATCACCCTTGCAAAGCAAACAATTTCGTAGCATTTGGTGCATTCACAGTGTTGTGCAACCACCATCTTTGGCTAGTTCCTGAACTTTTTCATCACCTCAAAAGGAAACCCTGTGCGCGTAGGCAGTCATTCCCCATCCCACCACACCCAATCCCTGGCAATCACCAGCGGGCTTTCCATCTCTATGGATTGGCCATTTGGGACACTGCCTATCCAGGGGATCACACAGCACGTGGCCTTTTGTGTCTGTTCTTTTGTGGAAGAAACAGCATCGTGTTTTTGAAATTTGGCCCCTTTGTAGCATGAATCAGCTCCTCATTCCTTTTTATGGCTGAATAATATTCCACTGGGCGGCTGGATCTGTTTCTCCACTCCTTAAAAGCCGATCCGGTGGGCGCCATCTGCTGGCGATAGTGAGAAGTGCAACTGTGAGCTTGGTTTACAGGCTTTGGTGTGAACACCAAATTCTCTTAGTATATGCCGGGGAGGACAACTGTTTGGTCATAGGGTAATTGTGTGTTTAACTTTCCCTCTTGAGGCGAGGCGCTGCCGGATTCCCATCAGCAATGTGTGAGGGTTCAGATTTCCCCATGTCCTCATCAATAGCTCTTATTTCCCATTTCGGGGGAGGGGAGCCATCCTAGAGTGGGGTGGGGTCCTGCGGTGGTCTGAGTTGCCTTTCCCTGAGGACTGTCGGTGTTGAGCGCTTTTTCGTGTGCTTATCGGCCATTTATTATATCTTTGGCGAAATCTCAATTTGAATCCTTTTCCTACTTTTAATTGGGTAATTTATCTTTTTATTGAGTCCTAAGTGTTCTTTGATAGTCTGGATTTTGATCTGTTGTCCGATGGAAGATTTGCAAATATTTTCTCCTGCTCTGTGAGTTATATTTTCACTGTCTTAAGAGTGGTCTTTGTAGAAAAAAAAATATATTTTTAATTTGATGGAGACCAATCCACATATTTCTTTCCTTGCTTGTGATTAGGTGTCCCAGCCAACAATGCTCCTGGTCTTCGCACACCTCTCCCATCGTCACGCCCCCAGAGTCTTCCCTCCAACCCCCATCCCCGTCCGGCCAAAAACGACCTTTCCACTGGCGTTGGGGCATCTGTGCCCTAGTTCCCCAACCGGGAGGCCTCTCGGGCAGGCACCCAGCCTGCTCCATCAATGTTTAATAACGAACAGAGCGCACGGAACCTTGGCACCGACGCGGGAAACCCCGCCCGGAAACATCCGCCCCTTGGCGCCCCCTATAGCCACGCGTGGGGCCTGCTTCCCCGCTGGGTCCCCAGGTCCAGATCGACGGAGCAAGACTTGGGGCGGGGCTGGAGAGCCGGACTTGCTGGCCCCGGTGCTGGGGCGAGGGTGTGCATCGCGCCCTAAGTCCTCCCCACCCGGCCTGGAGCGGCTCCTGGCTCCCCGCCCGCCCTGGGCTGACCCTGCCGGCGGGAACCGCCTGCTACCGCACAGGCGGCGGGCGCTGCTCCTGCCGAAACCAAAACAGCCAGGAGGGGGGAAGAAAAACACTCCGGGAGGGCTGGTGGGGGAAGGGGCCAATCGCGGGTGTGCCTTCAGGTGGGGGGCTGAGAGGTCACACCGTCTGACGGGCTACCCTGGCTCTGTGCCCCAACCCCTGGCTGACTGTGCAGCCTGGGGTGCCCTGAGCCTCAGTTTTTCCATGGGTGAAATGGTGGTAGTTAGTCCTCTTTAGGGGCGGAGGGAGAGAGGGAGCAAATGAAGCTGTCATCCATGATAACATTCAAGTCATGGTTTGTGGGCGCCTGGGTGGCCCAGTGGGTCAAGCGTCTGCCTTTCCACTCGGGATCCTGAGATTCTGGGATGAGACCCGCATCTGGTTCCTTGTGGGGGGGGGAGGGGAGGGGGGGGGGGGTCTGCTTCCCCTCTCCCTCTGTATTCTCTCTCTCTCAAAACAAACAAACAAACAAACACCCACCAAGCACCATGGTTTGCTTGAGAGCACAGAGATTTAATGCTCCACCCAGGGGTGCTCTGACCCAGGGGACAGGGATCCTGAAGACCCAGCTTCCCCTGAATTTGCGGGGGGGGGGGAAACGTGTCCCCCTGACTGCACCCCTCTCTATCCTCCCCCCTTTCTCTCCTGCTTCATTCATCTCTTTCACTCCCTGTCTCTCCCTGAAGTCTGCCTGAGGATCTCCCAGACTACCCCTGTACCAGCCAGGGGAGACAATCTAGGCGCCTCCCTAAATCCCAGATCCTGATGTCCCAGCCAGGGGAGACAATCTAGGCGCCTCCCTAAATCCCAGATCCTGATGTCCCTGCACTTGTCCGCACTGTGACCTCGGGGGCAGCTGCAGGAAGCCTGCAGCCCTCACCTGCTGTCTGGAAGACCCAAACTGCTTAAGAATCCCTCTCAAACGTCCCAAATCCAGCTGCTCAACATCCACAGTCTCACAACGTCCCCATCGCCACGTTCTTAGATGGGGAAACTGAGGCCTGTATCACGAAGAATCTCCCCCAGAGTCTCCAGCCCCAGGGACATTGCTGGTAATTCTAGTCCAGCCACCAGGCTCCAGGGCTTCAGACTGCCCTCGGGACTGCTGTCCCCTGGGCCTGCCCCAGAAATGGTCATTGCAAACGCTTCCTGGACAGTAACACTCTCACCTCCCCGAGCTGGTTTCCCAGTGAGTGTGGTCTGGCAGGTGTCCCAAGTCAGATCCCTGTGGCACCCGAGGCTGCCTAGTGCCAGCCCAGAGTGGGGGCTGGAGGCGGGGTCTGAGGCGGAGCCTCTGGCCCCAGAAGCGCCTCATTGGCCCCATTCCCTGCCTTTCATCATAACTGTGAGGGGGGGTTACAGGAAGGGGGTCTCAGGCTGAGGGTCCCTTCTTCAGGAAGCCCCCAGACTCCTGGGGACCCCCAGCTCTGGTACCTCCTTCTGCTCTGGACTCTATGGAGCTAGGAGTGTCTAGGCCTGACCTCTCCCAACCTGGGACCTTGGACTTCATGCGCATAAGGCAGGAACCTGAAGGTGGCAAAAAATGAATGAATGAAAAGAGTGAGCAATTCCTCAACCACAGACTTGGAAGGCCATACAGAGCGAAACCTGAGTTCTTAGCACACCCGGGGGGCTCCCACCGCAGCCCCTATCTGAAGCCGGTACTGAATAATTCTAAGGTGGGACATTAGATGTTGCTACCCTGCCAACAAATGGTTCTGCAGCCTGACGTCCTGGGTTCGATTCCCCTCTCCGTCCCTCATCAACCTGCATGACCACTCTGTCTCTCTGGGCCTCAGTTTATCCTTTTGCAAAATGGGATTGTGCCTTAGCCTCGGATTCACTGAGGGAAGCAAATGAACCTGTGTGAAGCTGGGTCAGGCCTATTGTCAACCGTGAGTGGTGAGTGTCTTCCCTCCGACAAGATTGAAAGTACAGAAAAAATCAGAGATGGAATGATGGTGTTTTCTATCAGGAGGCCAACTGGCCTGGTGAATGAGGGGGGGCCCCCTTCCACACCCTGGCCACCTCTTAACTTCCTGCTGTCCCGTTCAGCCTCTTTTTTACCTAGATCCCGCTGTTCCCAGATCCTCAGTTTACTTCCCTGTGATATGGGATCAAACAGACATCCTTGACTCTCATCTCCATTCTCCAGCAAAACTGCTCACGAATCTGACCCTTTCTCCCCACCTGGTCCAGCCCTAGTATAGATCTCTCTCTGGGACCAACACAGGCACTGCCTCCCTGGTCTCCTTGCTTCTGCTGTCAGCCCCCATAGAATCTTCCCTCCATGGTGGCCAGAGTCAGACTTATCCTTCCTTTCTCCAGAACCCTCTATGGCTCCCATCTCCCTGAGGGTAAAAACTGAAGTTCATCCCGTAGCCACAGGACCCTGCTGGGCTTGCTGTTCCCACCTCCCAGCCCCACCCAGCGATGTTGCCAGAACCTCTTCGTCTCTTTGCAAGAAAGAACTCAAGGAGAGAGCAGATGTAATGGTGGTGGAGTGGTGCAAGAAGGAACATGTAATTAAAGCAAAAGTACCCTCTGGGATTGAGAGCAGGCAGGCTCAAGGGAGAGCAGCTGGCCTGGGGTTTGGGTCTCTATCTGTTGTTGACACTTGTTAACTAAGGGGTAGAATATTTACTTATTGGGGAGGAGAGGTTTTGGGGAGCGGGGTTTTACGCTTTCTTCTTTTTCTTTGTCGTGGGCCCCTCTAGTTTGATCCAGCTTTTTGAGGCTTTGTTTTGGAGCACTGCCAGGACAGACCTCTGACTTTCCAGTTTCTGACCCCGGACTCACACTCTGCTGGCCTCCAGGCATCCTGTTAAAGCCTAACTAGCTGCCTACTCTGACACAGCCCTTACTCCCCTTGGTCCACATGGACCTCCTGGAAACGCCTCCACATCAGGCACAGTCCTGCCCCAGGGCCTTTGCACAGGCTGTGCTTCTGCCTGGGACAATGTTCCCCCGCACCTCCTTCATTAGGGTCTCAGCTCGGATGTCTGCCCACATTGCCCTTCTTTTTCTCTTACCCTCAGCAGTCTGTGTTCTCCTTCACAGCTTCGTCAAACCAATGTGCTTCATCATTGTGCTTACAATCACATTTGTAATGAGTCATTTACTAGACGCTTACTGTGTGCCAGGCCTTGAGCTGGGGGCTAGGGACATAGTTGAGGACAATTGAGACATATCCCTGCCCTGGGGGGGGTATGGCCTGGGGCAATGGGAGGGAAATGGACAGAATGAATAAAAGAGGACCTGTGGCCAGATGCGGAGAGAGGGTCTTTTCCCTATCAGACCTCCTGGAAGAAGTGGCATTGAGGCCCAGCACCGAGATGAGAAGAGATGAGAATGAGCTTGTTTCTTTGTGCTGAGGCGGGAGATGAGAGCGGAGGGCAACAAGCCTAGACTCATGAGGCCCTGGGGGCCACAGGGAGGGGGTTACTCTTTGCCTTCAGAGCAACAGGGTACCCTGGGGCGTCTCAAGGCGGGTGATGGGATTTGATTCATGTCTCCCAAAGGAAAGAGCAGCTGCGTGGGTCTCCCCAGTTCACAGGCGGGAAACTAAGGCTCAGGGGGGTGAAGTCATTTACCCACCATCTCCGAATGCAGTATCTCCAACCAGGAGCCTGCAAATCCCTCCCCCTCTTCCACCAGCCCAGTTGCAGGTAAGTAAACTGAGGCACAAAGGTGCCAGGGGGAACACAGTAGTCAGCCTTCCTCCAGTCCCCTTGCCCTTCCCTGATGCAGCCTCACTGGGGGACTTTCTGACAGGGAGGAAACAGCAGCGGCTGGTTTCACAAGTGGGTGGCCAAAGCCTCAGCCCTAGTTTCGGTTTGCAAATAGCGTCTGGCTCCAACCGTCTGCCTGCCTGCGTGTCTGCCCCGGCCCCGGCCCGGGAGGCTCGCTGCACCACCGTCCGCCAGCGAGGTGGCAGAGCAACTCGCGCATCGGCGGGGAGGCTGGAGGGGGCCCGAGGGCGGCGGAGGGGGGGCGGGGGCGGGGCAGCCCGGGACCGGGGTGGGGGAGGGGCGGGGCTGGGAGTGCCCCGAGCCCTCCTCCTCACTGAGCTTTGATCACTCATTCAATCCAGTCAACTATTACTTCATGCTTTGCTGAATTAGCACATTTTATTCTCTCAGGGAGCATGTATTAAGTGCTTACTGTTTGGCAGGCTGTGTCCCAGGTGCTCGCTCATTTGATCACACCGCCCCCCCACAACAGCCCTGTTAAGGTAGCTTGTGAGATTCCTGGGGCTGCCGGAACAAAGGCCCATGAACCCTGCCTGGGCTTTAAACCAACATATTCTCACGCAGTCCCGTGGGGCGGGG
The DNA here is from genome assembly GCA_004023965.1 of Spilogale gracilis. Taxonomy (NCBI): domain Eukaryota; kingdom Metazoa; phylum Chordata; class Mammalia; order Carnivora; family Mephitidae; genus Spilogale; species Spilogale gracilis. The sequence goes on along the minus strand of PITA01003012.1, from coordinate 9,054 downwards.
GTTGGGCTGCGGTCTGGAAAGAAGCGGTGGCAAGGTGCGTTCCTCCTGTGGGCCAGGCCTGTCTCGCGGCCTCTGGAGGTTTCCAGCAGCCCTTGGGGTTCCTTGGCTTGGGGCTGCATCGCCCCAATCTCTGCCTCCATCTCCATGTTGCCTTTGTCTCTCTCTTGATCTTCTCTGTCTCTTATGAGGATACCCGTCATTGGATTTAGGGTCCCCAGAGTCCAGGATCATTTTGTCTCCAAACCCGTAACTCAGGACACCTGCGGGGACCCTTGTAAAAATTGGATCAAGTAAATTTGAAGATCTAATTGGCCTTATCAAGCGGATGAGACAGCATCGCATTCAGCAAGTGGAGGGTACAGCATGGAAGGTTTTTACTGGAAGGAGGATGGGGTAAGACAATTATCAGCAAAAGAAAAGAAAGGGTTATTTCAGGCAAGGCCACCTTCCCTTAGGGAGAAGGGCGGTGGTCTGGACAGAGGTGGATTACCTCCTCTTCCCTGGGGGCGTGGGATGGAGAGGGCCCACATTTCAGACAGCGCACTGGTGCTGATCAGAAAATTCTGGGCTGGGCGCCTGACTGGCTCAGTTGGTTAGGCGACTGCCTTCGGCTCAGGTCATGATCCCGGAGACCCGGGATCAAGTCCCACATTGGGCTCCCTGCTTGGCGGGAGGCCTGCTTCTCCCTCTCACTCCCCCTGCTTGTGTTCCCTCTCTCGCTGTGTTTCTCTCTGTCAAATAAATGAAATCTTAAAAAAAAAAAAAATTGATTAAAAAAAAAAAGAAAGAAAATTCTGGGCTGACTGGTTAAGACTGAAGTTAGGTTAGGTATGAAGCCCCTTTCTGGTGACTTGGCCTAAGTGACACCCTCTTAGGTCAGTGGTTTGCTTTTGAACACTCCTTATGGGCACCTTCCAAGGTTCTGGGTAGACCTATCTTTGGGGGGCAGGTATTATCAGTGCTAGTTTAGGGGAAACTGAAGCACAGAGCTATCAGGCTGTTGATCTGAAGGGCTAGGACTTAAACCCTGGGTGTCTGGAGCCTGAATCTGTTCACTTCATTGCTCTGCAATCACCTCCTATCTGCTGTGGGCCAAGTTCTAGCCAGCGCCAGGAACATGGAGGCAAATGAGAATTGGCAGCATTAGGGACATAACCTATGAACCTCAGGCTGACGGATGTTCAGTGTGTTAGGGTGTGATCTTAAGATCAAGGGTCTCCCAAAGTGGGCTTTGTGGTGTCCTCTAAAACACATGGCCTCCCAGATCTTGTGAATGTGACCGTATTTGGAGGTGGGGTCTCTGAAGATATCATTAATGTAAGGGTCTTGGGATGCGATCGTCCTGTATTAGGGTGGGCCCTAAATCCAATGATAAGTCAGTGTCCTTATAAGAGAAAGGTGGGGAAGGTCTGAGACCCGAGCAGACCAGGTAAGATGGAAGCAGAGACTGGAGCCAAAGACTGAGTTTTCTGTGTGAAGTGAAGGGAGGACCCAAGTGAATTATTTTCAACATGGACTCTCACTTCACAGATTCTTTCTTTTCTTTTCTTTCTTTTTTTTACGATCTTATTTATTTATTTGACAGGGAGAAACACAGCTAGAGAGGAAACACGATCAGGGGCAGTGAGAGAGGGAGAAGCAGGCTTCCCGCAGAGCAGTAGCCTGATGGAGGGATCGATGCGGGGCTCAATCCTGGGACTCTGGGATAATGATCTGAGCTAAAGGCAGATGCTTAACAACTGAGCCACCCAGGTGCCCCTTCACAGATTCTTTTATAGAATAACCTCCCCTCCCCACTGCTGAGATAGACTTTCTCCGTCTTGGAGCAAATTCCTGACCTGCATAGGATGTCTGTGGGAATCTATTTCCAATCCATTGGTCAACCCATCTCTCCCTGTGCCAGTATCCCTCTGACTTAATTACAAGCTTTGTCATGGGTTCCCATATCTGGTAGGACAGGTAACACCGCCTGTTCTGTATAAATATTTTGACTATTTGCAACCATCTGTTCTTCCAGGTAAATGTTTGAATCATCTTATCAAGTTCCCGAGGGAAAATCTCTGCTGTGACTTTGATTCCGATGCTGTTAAAACTTCAGATGGGGGAGGGGGACCCAAACCTTCAGATGGGGGAGAATCAGTATCCTTTGACCCCTAGCCTCCCTGTCCATGAATATGGTACATCCACCATCCCTGTTGCTTCCTTGGGATCTCTCTCTCTCTTTTTAAGATTTTATTTATTTATTTGAAAAAGAGAGAGAGAGAGCATGAACAGGGGAGAGGGGCAGAGGGAAAAGCAGACTCCCCCCTGAGCAGGGAACCCAATGTGGTGTTCGATCCCAGAACCCTGGGATCTTGCCTCGAGCCAAAGGCAGACGTTTAATGACTGAGCCACGTAGGCACCCTCCTTGGCAATTCTTAAGACAACAATTTTTGTTTTCCTGAAGGGTTGAGAACACTATTTATTTCATTTATTTCTCTTTCCCATGTAGGGAATCCCCCAACTGACCTTCTGTTTTGTGAAGTGATGGCATCCCCCACTACATTCCTGATGCAACTGAGTTGTTTTGTTTGCTTGTTTGTTTTTGGATGGACCCATTTTCACATGGACAGCATCTCCCCTTGTTGGTTTTAGGGGTACATATCAAGTTCATTTTAAGCTCCTAGCCTATCTGTCTTCCTGTTCCCACTCTTGGTGGAGGCCATGGTTCAGAGAATTTTCCTGGTGAAATGATGGGCTTCTCCAGATCTAGTCCTTTGGATTCAAGCCCATTTCCTCAGGGACATCCATGATAAGGCTAGCCCCTGTTCCCCAGTCTCAGGGAATGGGATGAGAGCCCAGGTCCCCTAAAACTCAGGCCATCACTTCTTACTCCCTGTTGTTCCCCTGTCTGGCCTCCCTCCCACTCCAGCTTCTCCCAGGAAGGCAGCCAGTGGACAGCGGTCACTCTGTATATTACTAGTGCTACCCCAGGGTGGGGAAGGAGTCATCACTGCCTGGGTCATTCCAGCCTCGCTCCTGGCAGGTGTGGGGGTGTGAGCATCCTCTTCCGGAAACAGCAGGGAGATGCCAGGGGCAGAATTCTGAGCCGCCTCCTTGAGGCTTCCTGGCATCTCTGTCTCAGGACTGGGGAATTCTCAGAGTTTTTTCAGCATCCCCCCACTCTAGCGCTGGGCTGGTCTCCAGAAAGAGCTGAGATTTCCCTCCATGCTGGACATCAGGCCTGGGATCAGACCCAGGAGCCCAGAGATCATTTTAAAATGCTTTGTGTTATGGAAAATTTTGAACATGCCCGGAGTCAAGAACTCACACTGACCCCATGGGCTGTCTCCAGACTCACAGTGATCCAAGAGGCGCTGACCCCATTTCCCTAACCCTCCTTCCCCCTCGACCTTATTAGGGTACAGCTAATCCCAGAGACATCCTCCTCGCTCCTCACCCGAGATCCGAGATGCTTCTCACAGGACAAGCCCCGCTCCAAAATCTAAGTCACCCTTGAAACCCTCTCTCTCTCGTTTCTCCTTTTATCTCTGTCTCTGTCTCTCCCTGCCTCTCTTTATCTCTCTTTCTCCCATCCCTCTCTTTCTCTCCTAGTCTCTCCCCATCTCTCTATCCTTTCTCCCTGTCTGTCTCATCTGTCTCCCACTGTCTATCTGTCTCTCTCCCAGGTGGATCAGGTGCCCTGTCTCACGCTGCCCCTCCCACCCCCAACCCCAACTTCAGCATCTACCCTTGGGCCTCTGGTCTGAGTGGAAAAAGCTACACTGTTGAACCTCCAGTCAATGGTTGACGGGATGGACTTTTGAATGAGGCCAAAATTGTCCACACTGTGCCCAACCCGGGGCCTGGCTGCCCTGCCCCGCCCATTAACCCCCCATGCGGAGAGCCACATTGCTGAGTCCCCAGAGCTACCTCCCCACCCCGCAAAGATCCCCTCCAAGGGCCTTGAGCTCCTCCACTGGTCACCCTGAATCCAACCTCCTGAAGACCTGGGGACTCTGGGACTTCAGGACGCCGGTCTGGGCTCCTCAACACCCCGAAGATTGTTCTAGAATAGAAGCAGCACCACGAGCGGACCTTGTCAGGGGGCGGCTGTGCACTAGGTATGACTGGGCCACGCAAGCAGGCCTGCCCTATAGATGGAGCAGCTCAAGCATGTGGCCGTGGTGCGATTGGCCATCTCTCTGTTCTGTGGATCGCCATCGGCAGAACGCAGACACAGACAACGGAGAGGATAAAAATAGTAAATCCAACCCAGGGTTTACTTCTTCCTCCTCAATGCCTACTACACCACCCCAAACCCCCCCAACCCCATGTGACTGGGGGCTACGGCCCGTGGTACAGCTGGGGCGCTCACGCGTTTTCGTGACAGTACGCTCCTGTGAATTGCACAAACGCACTAAGTAGCACGTTAGTATTCACATAATTGAAAATACAGATCTGCTTTATTTTGAAGTGAAAAAAAGAGCCTGAACAGGCATGCCAGGTTCAGCTAAATTCTATTGTAGGAGCATTTTTTTTTAAAGATTTTATTTATTTATTTGACAGAAAGAAACACAGCTAGAGAGGGAACACAAGCAGAGGGATTTAGAGAGGGAGAAGCAGGCTTCCCGCCGAGCAGGGAGCCCGATGTGGGACTTGATCCCGGGTCTCCGGGATCATGACCTGAGTTGAAAGCAGTCGATTAACCAACTGAGCCACCCAGGCTCCCCTGTAGGAGCATTTTTCAAAAGATTTTATTTATTTATTTGACAGAGAGAGATCACAAGTAGGCAGAGAGGCAGGCAGAGAGAGAGGAGGAAGCAGACTCCCTGCTGATTAGAGAGCCCCATGTGGGGCTTGATCCCAGAACCCTGAGATCATGACCTGAGCTGAAGGCAGAGGCTTTAACCCACTGAGCCACCCAGGTGCCCTGTTGGATGAGTTTTGACACAGGTATACAATCCTGAAACAATCACTCTGGATAAATTTCCATTACCCGGAAAGCTCTATCGGGCCCCTCCTTGCAGCCAGTCCCCTTCTCCAGGTATACGGAAGTAATAAATACTGGATGAATACTGGCCCAGGCTGGGTCCAGGAGGCTGGGGAGGGTCTGCCTACGGATACTGCCAATTGGTCAATGTCCTATGTTATAGTCAGTACTACTGAGGCCAGAGACAAATGACAAAGAGTGTCCAGTGGCCCTGATCCCAAACCGGGACCCTGGGCCTTCATCTTCTCACCTCAAAAGTAAGGATAAGGGACACCTGAGTGGCTCAGTCATTAAGCGTCTGCCTTTGGCTCAGGTCATGATCCCAGGGTCCCGGGATTGAGCCCCGCTTCGGGAAGCCTGCATCTCCCTCTCTCACTCCCACTGCTTGTGTTCCTTCTCTAGCTGGGTGTCTCTCTGTCAAATAAATAAATAAAATCTTTTTTTTTTTTAAAGAGAGAATAAAAAAGAAAGGGGGGTTGTGCTATAGGCTAAATGTTTGTGTCCCCCCAACAGGCATAAATTAAAGCCCTGATCCCAGTATGGTGGTGTTGAAGGGGGACTTTGGGAGGTGATTAGGTCATAAGGGGGGGATCCCCCTATGATGGGATTAGTGCCCTTAGAAGAAGAAACACAGGAGAGCTGGCTTCCTCTTCCTGCTTTCTGCCAAGTGAGGATGCCGTGAGCAGATGGGTGTCCCCAAACCCAGAAGCAGCCCTCACCAGACATCAGATCTGCCTGCACCCTGACCTTGGACGTGCCAGCCTCCAGAACCCTGCGAGAAGTCCATGTTTGCCATTAACCCCATTCTACGGTAGCTTATCATAACCTGAGCGAAGATTTGCTGCATCATGGGATCACCATGAGCCCTCCACCAGTAGCTTTGTCCTTCTGAATCTCAGTCTTCCTTTCCGTGAAATGGGGATACTTCTAGGACCCGCCTTCTGGGGGCTTTTGTGGCTATTAGAGGTAGCTCCCAGGAAGGCTCGGCGGGGCACTTTTAGGCAGCTGTGATGACTGACGTTGTTACTGTTACCATCCCGGCCCTGGTTCTCAGCCCTGAGAGTTCCCAGCTGGGCATCCCAAAACTCTTCTCTCTGCCTCCTGACTCCACCCAGCAGCTTGCCGTCTCATCTCATTCTTCCTGCTCCGTGTCCCGGGAGGCAGCCAAGGCAGTGTGGCAGAGGAGGGTGCACTGGTCAGGCAGGTGGCTCAGGAAATTCCCATGTAGGGGCGGGGTTGGGTGCCGTTCATCTCACCCTCTGCCCACCTCCACACCACTCTCCCCCAGGCCCCTGGCCGTCGATGTGCCCAGACTTTTTTCCTTCCACCTGTGGGCGGTTGAGGGCACCACATTGTGTCCAAATTGCCAAGTGACCCTGGTCATCCTAAACTTAGCCTTGACTATCTGCTGGAGCCTGAAAATTGTCAAAGGGAGCTGGGACTGGCATGAACCTAGCCCCTGAAATCACTATGTTCCCTCTCACCCCAGGACCTTTGCACACACGGATCCCACTGCCTAGGATTCTCTGTTCCCTCTTTGTACCTATAAATCTCCTCCTCCAGTTCTCTGGCAAGTGTCACCTCCCCCAGAAAGCCCTCCTGGACCCTACTCAGGGGGTCCTAGCACTGACTATCTCCCTTTGGCTGGTCTTGTCCAAGTTATAATTTTGTATTTATGGTGATGACTGTATTAACATCCATCTCCCTTGTTGATGGGGAGCCCTGGGCAAGTAGGGGTTGGAGTGCCTGGCATACTGTTAAGTATTCAATAAAGAATGATGGAATCGAACAGTGAACTTGACAACTGTTTATTGAACACCATCTTACATTCGATCAACAACTCCCCTGAGCCCTTACTTCAGAGCACCCAGGTGCCGGGGACATCCTATGAATGAAACGTGACCTCCCTTCGTCCTGTGGCCCAGAGCCTCTTGCTGACATCCTAGTGAAACTCTTGAATGGTGCCATTCTTGTCACCCAGGCCCTATTCCCAAGAGACACATGATTCATTTATGAGCTCATCATCAGACCGTACTTGGGCTCATCCCCGTGATGAGGTCCTGCAGAAGACAAGGACAGTGAACATCAGCGCTACAATGCATCGAGCCCTTTCTCCGTGCCTGGCCTCAGATTCCCCTCAGGACCTTCACAACCTCCTGTTGGAAAGATGCCATCAGAAGAGAGGCAGATGTGACAAATAAACATCTCACTTTCTTGTTTGTTTGCTTTGTGGTTTTTAGTATAAGTAAATCCCATGCAACATTTGGGATACACTTACACTAAAAATGTATTGCTTGATCTTTGAGCTCACCAAGTAGACCCCATAAGCAAAGCAAAAAAATTTATGGACAAGAAATTATCATTGAAATTAAATGGTGGCAGATGTGCCCAAGGAATACTGCGGGGAGTTGATCCCTTAGGAATCTTGTGATAGATGAATGTGTGGGGATAGCATCTAGTGGCTACAGAATGATACTGGAACGGCAGTAATATGAGGAAATGTTATCATCATGTTAGAAGCCTTGAGACAAGTAGAAGGGCACCTGGGTGGCTCAGTCATTAAGCGACTGCCTTCGGCTCAGGTCATGATCCCGGGGTCCAGGATTGAGCTCCACATTGGGCTCCCTGCTCGGCGGGAAGCCTGCCTCTCCCTTTCTCACTCCCTCTGCTTGTGTTCCCTTTATCACTGTGTCTCTCTCTCTGTCAAATAAATAAATAAAATCTTAAAAGAAGAAGAAGAAGAAGAAGAAGAAGAAGAAGAAGAAGAAGAAGAAGAAGAAGCAGCAGCAGCAGCTGCCTTGGAACGAGTATAAACAACGGGTATGAGGAGGACCTGGGTGGCTCAGTCAGTTAAGCGTCTGCCTTTGGCTCAGGTCAGATCCCAGGGTCCCAGGATTGAGCTCTGAGCTCTGCATTGGGCTCCCCACTCAACAGGGAGCCTGCTTCTCTTTCTCCTTCTGCCCTTCCCTCTGCTCCTGTGCTCGCTCTCTCTCTCTCTCTCTCTCTCTCTCTCTCAAATAAATAAATAAATAAAAGCTTAAAAACAAAACAAACAAAAAGCAATGGGTGTGTTCACGGGAAGAAATCAACTGCTTCCATGTGCCTCTCTCCACAACACCTGTTTTACTACAATATATAAATCAAGTCCTGCGCAAAAAAAAAAAAAAAAAAAAAGTGTCTGAAATTCACTGTTAACTGGGGATCCCGTGTTTTATCTGGAAACCTTGAGCCATCCTCATGCCCATTTTACAGACAGAGAAGTGGAGCCTCAGAGAAGTTAAGTGATGGGTGCAAGGTGGCACAGCACGGAATGAGCAGAGAGAGAATGCAAGTCAGACCCTGGGACCCAGCACCTACCGAGGCACAATGCCTGCCTCCCAAGAGCAGGTAAGAGCCTGGGGGTCCTCAGTGAGCAAAAACCTTGCCTTGCCTGGGCCAAGAACTCTTTCCACATTCCCACTCCTGGTGCCAGAGGCAGCGCCCCCCCAGAACACCTGCAGAGGAGCCCGGCCCTCCCGCCATCTGGACTATGGCATCCGGAAGCTGGTGGTCAGCTGGCCCCTTGTAAACAGCCGGTCTCATATCACTGTAAACAGCTGGTGTTTAGAGTTGTTGTCACAGTGCCCGTCTCAGTGTGACCACCCTGTGACTGGATACCCTGCCAGCGGCCCTTGTCACTTGATACTCGGTAAATAGTGTTCCGAGAATGGGCAGCAGCGCCCGGTTTGGTCAGTGCACTGCTCGAGCCAGGGGCTGGGTCCAACCGAAACTGGGTCCGGACACCTTGTGAGCCATCCTCAGTCGCTCTGTTCTAATACTCTGTAAACAGCGAGTCTGGATACCTGTTATTTATCAATGGTCAGACACTGTTGGTGTCCTAGCAGCTGCACCACGTCGTAGCTGGCTGACCTGGAAACACTTCGAGCAGAGCTCCAATACTCTGTAAACAGCGAGTCCTGATACTTTCTTTTGTTGCCTGTTGAGCGCCTGGTCCCGGGGTTGGCCGACGGCAACTCTGGCCTCAACCTAGAAGTGGCTTTTACACTTTCAAACTCTTGGAAACAGATCAAAAGAGGATTTCA
>PITA01003011.1:72980-147701 GCA_004023965.1 Spilogale gracilis | reverse complement strand
GAACCAGGGGGGTCTTGGCATTAAGGTGTTTGGAGTCAGTTGTCTTTTTCTTTTTTTTTTCTTTTCTTTTTTTTTTTTTTTAAAGATTTTATTTATTTATTTGACAGAGAGAGAGATCACAAGTAGGCAAAGAGGAAGGCATAGAGAGAGAGGAGAAAGCAGGCTCCCTGCCAAGCAGAGAGCTCGATGCGGGCCTCGATCCCAGGACCCTGAGATCATGACCTGAGTGGAAGGCAGGGGCTTTAACCCACTGAGCCACCCAGGCGCCCTGGTGTCAGTTGTCTTAGAGACCTTCCATGACCACCTCGCCTGGCCACTCCTTAGATACCATCTATCTTGCTGGAAGACTGCAAAGAAATCATTGACTCCTTGACCTTTACACGGAGGACACACATTAAGGCATGTGGTGGGGGTGGGGTCCTAGCAAGAATACCAGCAGGGAAAGGAACAAATTACAAAAAAGCTTTTTTTTTCATGGGGTCTCTTTAATTTCCCTGTCTCATATGCTGTTTGGTGCAGTTAGATAATATTGCCTTGGAGGTCTTTCTGTAAATTTTGGGCAACAGAGCTGTCCTAACTGTACAAATGCTTGTGGACACCTAAGAAATATCTGATTCATTCTCTAGGCCAGAAGCATACCTGCTGGGACCCCAGGAGGAAAGATAAGGTGGCAATTTGGGTTCAGACATTCAGACTTGTCTAAGGAACTTGGAGTGTATCTGATGGAATACACTCAGGACATGTCACTTATGCCCTGGAACCAGGGGGGTCTTGGCATTAAGGTGTTTGGAGTCAGTTGTCTTTTTCTTTTTTTTTTTTCTTTTTTAAGATTTTATTTATTTATTTGACAGAGAGAGAGATCACAAGTAGGCAAAGAGGAAGGCATAGAGAGAGAGGAGAAAGCAGGCTCCTACACTCAGTAGGAGTGTTGGGAGGAGGGGGGCACATAGACCCCTAAACAGTGAAGAGGTTCAGGACAAGTCTCTCCAAAATGAGCCACTTTGGTATGTGGAATATTTTGAGCAGAAAGCAACTGAGACTCTACAATCTCAAGAGAAACTTTTGCCTTTCCTTTAACTACCTAGGAGAATCCAAATTGGAGTCTTTCCCAGAGTAAGAGTTATTACCAGAGATAAATTTCCTTTGAGTGACCCATCTGTATGACAGGGCAAGCATCTAATTACCAAACATCAGCTCTTCTTGTTGCCTTGGTAAGAATTACCCTGCTCCCCTCTGAAGTCCCAGGCTCAGGATGGTGTATATACCACATTTTACCTCTCTGGCTTTGAATCTGTCGTGGACGTGAGGTTCCTGTATGTACAAAATTAAATTTGATTTTCTCCCGTTAATCTACTCTCATGTCAATTTCATCTGTAGACCAGCCAGAGGAGTTTTTGAAGGGTAGAAAAAAATTTTCCTCCCCAACACTGATCCCCAGATTCAGGGAAGAACAGTTTCTTGGAGTCTGGGCTCCATGGAAGGGGCAGGAAGTTGAGGGAGCAGGGATTCTGGGTCTAAGTCAGGCTCGAGGGCTCATGCCCCCTGCAAAGGAAAAGGCTGGTAGAATCAGAGGAACCGCCTCATCCGTGGCCTGAGTCACCATGTTGGGGGACCTCCCAGAGGCATCAGGTTGTAAGACAGGAAAAGGATGCCATCAAGAACCTGAACCTCTGAGTGAAGATGACCCATCTTGGAAAAGTCTGGATGTTGGAGGGACAGGCATTTTCCTACCAGCCAGAGAGAGATACAGATAATGGAGAACAAGAGAGACCATGGGAAGTAGCAAGACAAGCGGTTGGGCACCAAAGAGAGAGGCATGGTGGTGAAGAGTGGGAAGGCCACTGCATGGATGCCTGAGCGCTCTGTCAGTGGCACGAGGCATTAGGCCTTCCAACGGCCAGATGATGGCAAGGAAGTCACGGGAATGAAGAGGGCTAGAACTGCTGCAAAGTGACTCCCAGGCTGCATGAGGAAGCCTATCTTCCATGAGAGACCTGTCTCATTTTGAGAACTCTTAGAGACACACAAAGGAGGAAGTGTCTTGTTGTTTGATAGGTGGTGCTACCCCTAACCATCCACTGGAAGAGGGGCAACTTGTGAAGGTGGACCCCTGCCCGGCCACTTGTATTTTAGAGACTTTGCCTACCAGTATTCAAATTCTAATGCAATGACTAACCACTACCCCTAGAAAAGAGCCTGGAGTCCTTTTCTCATTATGGTTGGTAAATCAATAGCTTCATGGTACCATGATGACCTGATGACCCTGAGGGCCTTTGGGATACCCCCAAAGAAAGAGACAATGTTGGAAACCACTGGGATTTTATCCCCATTAATCTCCAAGATGAGACAATGGGTATGTGGGGAACTGTTGAGGCAGGGAAGTGTACCCTGAAAACATTTTCACAAAGAGGTGGTGGAGGGTGGGTAGATTTATAAGGCCTTTCCTATTGCAACAGGCAGAAACCAAGCAAACTGGCTTCAAAGCAAGATCCAGGCTCATGGAATGGAAGAGTTCAGGAGTATCTGGCTCTGGTGATTCAGATGGGGCATCATCAAGTAGCCACTTCACACTCTCCATCTCTTGGTTCTGCTTTCTTCCATGTTAATTCCATTCTTGGCTGTGAGCCCAGGCATGAAGAGGGTTTCTAGCAGTCATGGGTAGGCAGGTGGCCGTTCCTGACTGCCTAATGGCTACTTGGTCCATTTTTGGCATCCCAAATATGCCAAAAATATCATTTCAATTAATTTTACAAAAAGACAGCTCTATTACACTGCCCTTTAAACCTTTGAGTCTGTCCTCCAAGGGATGACAGCAAGACGAAAGACTAGGTGCTCTCCCCACCCCAACCCTAAGGGAGAACACAGGAGTCGTCTTCTCCTTAATGGTGGAAAAACCTTTTGAGTGAAAGCTGAACTTATTATCCTAGGATCAAGGGACTCAGCTGATCCTACTATATACTTTTGGGGTGCAAGTGACAGCCTGTCTCTGAAAAGTTCTGCTCCTTGGAAACTTTGAAGGCATAGAACCAAAAATGTGCAGTGAGGACAGTGAACAAACACAAAATGTAATCCCCAAACCACGCCTAGCATAAAGAAAAAGTCCATGAAGAGGGAGGATATCGAGTTCAGTGTAAACCCTCTACATTTTTGCTGTGTGCTAGTGGAAAAATCAAACCATATTCTACTCCTTGACAAAAGGAGAGCATTGGTCTTACGTGAGTGGTTCCTAATACTCTTTGTGTGTTCAGTTCTCCTGATTACTCTGAGGTAGGTTCTTACTTCCCCCACTTTACAAAAAAGGTCAGTTTTGGGAGTTCTACTCGCTCTGCTTTGCCCCGGGGAGGGTGAGGCGGGTTACCTCTGAGAGCAAAGGACAGACTTGCATCTCCTTTGCTCAGGATCAACCAGCTTAGCTCCCTTTTTGTTGTTGTTTTGCTGTCAATCTGCATTTTTGTTGATTTAAGGAACCATATGCTGTGTTCACAAGCAGGTGCTCAAGTCAATACTGGACAGAATTTGAAGCCACAGGGAGTGTGAGGTGGAGGTCAAAGGGGCTGAGGGTGTTTTGGACAAAGTAATTCTGATGGGACAGGTCACAAGGGAAGCCAGACAAAACTCATGTCAACAAAGCTTCAACTCTTAGCTGCTTCTAACCACTTCTTCTTTGGCCTTCTTCAACACCTCTCACCTTGGGTCTTTGTCTTTTAAATTTTCTCCTACAAATTGTTTATCTTTTTTTTTTTTTTTAAAGATTATTTATTTATTTACTTATTGACAGAGAGATCACCAGTAGGCAGAGAGAGAGGAGGAAGCAGGCTCCCCACTGAGCAGAGAGCCCGACATCGGCCTTGACCCCAGGACTCTGAGATCATGACCTGAGCCGAAGGCAGAGGCTTAACCCACTGAGCCACCCAGGCGCCCTACACATTGTTTTTCAATACAGATTACACTGCCTTCTTCGTTGCTACATCTTTTAACTTTTTATGTGGTGTCTCTCTCTTCCCCCACCCCTCTCTTTTTTTAAAAAAAACTTTGTGTGATTGTTAGTTTCTTCACATTGATTTTCATTCTTTTATTTCAAACCCCATATTTGTCTTTAAAAAAAAACAACTCTGCCTTGTTTTATTGGAATCTTAATAAAAGAAGCACTGTATCTTAAGTATGGAGTCTTTTCTTTCCACTGTCTCTCTCTCATCCAATTTTAGCAATTTATTATTCACATGCAACTTTTAATAGCCTTATTTAAATGCAGATGTGTATAAAATAAAATGACATTCCCTAGAGGTATCCACACTGGTGGGTGTCTGCCCCATTCAGGGTTTTTTGTTTTTGTTTTTCCCTGTAAACTGATAAATCATTTAAACATATTACCACTCACATATTTATTTTAATAAAAATGAGATCACATCAACCTCGATGCTCTGCTTGTTTCTGCTTTTACATATCATGCTTATTCTCATTTTAAATTTTTTCTTTATTTTCTCCCTAATTTACATGAGATAAAAATCTTCACCCGCACTGCTTATTTCATGTTTTATGTTTTGATTATTTATGTAGAGGGGTACTATCCCACTCCAGTGTGTTTCTTCCCCCTACCTTGTGATTCTCCCTTACCCTCTTCTACTTGGACAACCAGAAACGAAGCATTTTTCCTTGAGGGACAGGGTCACAGTTCCCTTCTGGCACTTGAACTTCTTGGGCTGAGATCATGGTCTATACTGTAGTTCAGACGATGATTTACTTAGTCAGTTTTTCCTACTGTAAAGAAGATAAAACTGCCTTGGTCTAGCACAGTGGTGAAGGGAAGAAGACAATAGGAGAATGAGGTAGAGGTGTGGGCTTTTGAGAACAAACAGGGAAATTAATAGGATTCTGCTAGAGACTGAATTCTCATGTTCTCCCTGAAATTCACATGTTGGAGCCCTAACTCCAGTGGCAACATTTAGAGTAAAGAAGTCATTATGACTAAATGACAAGGAAAAAAAGAAAAAGAGAACAGAAGTAAAAAATAGGGACAAAATAAAAATAAAATAAAATAAGGTGAAATGAGATCATCAGGGCAGGACTCTAGTCCAGTAAGATTAGTATCATGAGAAGAGACATTGGAGAACTTGCCTTCTCTGTCCCTATGTGCACAAGCCAAGGAAAGGTCACATGAGGACACAGCAAGAAGGTGGATGCCTTCATGCCAGGAAGACACCGCCCCAGAAACTGAGCCTGCTAGACCTTGATCTTGGGCTTCCTAGCCTCCAAAACTGTGGGAAAAGAAATATCTATGGGTATCTATGGTTTGAGCCATGCAATCTGTCATATTTTGTTATAGCAATGCAGGGAGGCTAATACAGACTCCAAGACAGGTCTGGGAATTTCTCTGTTGCATCCCAGGGGCCTTGGGGAGGCAGGCGTCATCATCCATCAGCAAGTACTTACTGGGGGCTAGCCAGATGCCAGGCACTGTTGCAGAAGCCAAGGATACAGCCACGAACTAGCCGATGCATGTCCCGCGTATATTCTCCGTCTATCGGGTGTTGGCACGCTGTGACAGCCAGAACGTAGGAATGCTGGCCTGGTGACAGCAATGCTGAAAGGGCATGAGGCTCTCCATATGCTTCCTGCTGCCCTTAGAGTGGTGTGGGAAGGCCTCTGTGATGAGAGCAGAAGATGGCTAGTAAGCAAAAATGGGAGAGAGAGAGAGAGAGGAAAAAAAGGAGACAGAATGATTGGTGATGATGGACACTTCCTTATCTGTTTGTGTGAGTGCCTGGGGAGGCGTGGAGGCAGAGAGAGAGAAACAGACTCCCCACTGAGCAGGGAGCTCCATGCAGGGCTTGATCCTAGGACTCTGGGATCATGACCTGAGCTGAAGGCAGAGGCTTAACTGACTGAGCCACCAAGTGCTCCTTCTTATCTGTTTCTCCTGATCTCCTTTATAAAGTGGTTGACAAAGGCATAGATTCAGAAACTATCTCATCCAGTGCTTCCCAAATTTCAGTAAGCATCAGACTCTCTTGGAGGATTCGCCAAAGTATACAGTTTCTGGTCCCCTCCCTGAGAAATTCTGGTAGAGGAGGTCTGGGTAGGGCTTGAGTATCTGCATCTCCATCAGACTTGGCAACGATGATGACACTGCGTGGGTCACAGGGTGAGTAGCTCTGATCGAATGTAACATTTAAGAACAGACCCCCACAGATGTTAGCATCTCCCAGCAAAGTCTTAAGGCAAGTCTGTAAAGAAGGTGGCCTCATGGGGTGCCTGGGTGGCTCAGTTGGTTAAGCAACTACCTTCGGCTCAGGTCATGATCCCGGAGATCTGGGACGGAGCCCCGCATCGGGCTGCCTGCTCGGCGGGAAGCCTGCTTCTCCCTCTCTCAGTCCCCTTGCTTGTGGTCCCTCTCTTGCTGTGTTTCTCTCCGTCAAATAAATAAAATCTTAAAAAAAAAAAACAAAAAAAAACCGGTGGCCTCAGGGATCTGTATGGGCTCTTTCAGGACCATATGGCCATCCCAGGGACCAATCCCATGGATCCCTCTGGAGTTGGGGAAACAGTAGGTTCTGACGGGCCAGGACTGGGCCACTGGCCACCTCTGGAGCTGAGGCTAGAGTCAGCTCCATTGAACCAGATGTTCTTCGAGTGAGAGAAATCTGTTTCCCAATGAAAGCAAACAGAAGTGAGGTCAATATTGCCACACAGCCCCAAACAAAACCTTCTGTAGAACCTAAACTCCTGGGGAGGGTAGAAGCGTTGCTCAGATAGAACCCCATCTTGTGTAAAGGCCGAGGCCCTGGAGGAAGCTTGCGCAGGTTCAGAATCCTACCTGCCATGCACTGGGTGTGGGGAGACAGGCAGTCTAATCCCTGACCCCAGTGCCCACCCACCTAATGTCTTTGTGGCATCTGCCGTGGAGCCTACGTTCAGAATGGAGTGTAAACTTCATGTTCAAAATCCTTCTGCCATTGAACAGAGAAGACGTAGTTTGGGAAACTCTTTGGTGGGGTTCATGACTCAGTCAGGGATTATTTATTTATTTGTTTGTTTGTTTATTTATTTAATTTTCTAAGCTGTCAGTGCTGGGGAAGGTCACAGAAAGGGGGAGCCTTCAGGGAATAGGTCTGAAGAGATGTATTTGACTTTCAGCCAAGCCTCATCCTGGGGAAGAAGTGTGGGAGTTGGCCACAAGAACTAGGAAGCAAAGGTTGGTGACTGACCCTGGGGCCAGGACTCAGGTGCCCCTTTGACAAGGAATGAGCTGGATCCAAGGCAGTAGCCACCTGCCTTCCTCACTCTGTTCAGTGGCTGACACCATAGCCCCCACCCATTATGTTTTCTGGGCAGCGAGGGTTGGGGTGGGGCCCAGGGAGTCACAAGGACCTTCTGCAGGGATGTTCCCATTTGGGTTGGAAGGGTGGGTGATTCTAAAAATACCACCTACATGACATATTTACTCTGTTCTTGTTAATACCCCAGGGAGATTGCCAAGAGTCACTACCACCAAGCCTGTGATTAAACCATAATAACCACTTTCATGTTTATAAATTTTGTCCTTGATATCAGAGAGGAATATTTTTAGGCTAGAACTTGGAGCTAACAAATCCCAGTACACGAGTACAGATTTAAGCAAGTATCTCTCCTTAAGATTTACTTGCCAGGACACAGCAACAAGGCCAGGAGGGACCTGTCCCCAGGAGTCCAATGGGAGACTCCACACACACTAGGTATACACCCCTTCATCCCAAGGTACCTCACCAAATATGAGAACTTTGTGGACACCGTGCTCCTCTGTCCTCTCAACCTCATAGGGTTGCCATTCATTCATCCATTCATCAGCTAATTCCACATACATTTATTGAGTGTTTACTATGTGCCAGGCACTGGGGATAAGGCAGTGAATAACCAGACAAGCTGCCTACTTTCATGGGGTTTACATTCTTTTTTTTTTTTTTTAAAGATTTTATATATTTATTTGAGAGAGAGAGAGAGAGAGAGAGAGAGAGAGAGATCGATCATAGGTAGGCAGAGAGGCAGGCAGAGAGAGAGGGGGGGGAAGCAGACTCCCTACTGAGCAGAGAGCCCGATGTGGGGCTTGATCCCAGGACTCTGAGATCATGACCTGAGCTGAAGGCAGAGGCTTAACCCTCTGAGCCACCCAGGTGCCCTCATGGGGTTTACATTCTAGTGGAGATGGTGCCTGCTGAATAGGAACCAGATCATTCATTCATTCATTCACTCACTCATTCATTCATTTAATATTAAGTAATAGGAAGGAAATATATAGGGAGAAATGCTATCCAGTACCTGGGGAGGCAGGACTACTTTAGGTAGCAAGGTCAAGGAGGTAATTCGTGAACTGAGAAAGAGCCACTCATGTGAAAAGCCAGCTCTCTACTTCTGCTTTGCTAACCCAGATTCTCCACTACTCTCTTCTGTCCTAATTCTTCACCCTGTGTTCAGTCCCAAGGAAAACATCTTCCACCCCTCTGTGAACCTGTTTTAATGGCAAATTGTCTCTGTTTCCAGGACACCACTTCCACTTGTGGCTCTGGTAAATAGTGGTTGCTCATTCTGCACACCCCATAAATTGTGGGTCAGAAGGGTGTGGGGTGCTGGAGTCCTTTCCCTAGTAGTGTTCTCTCCAAAGTGCTTAAATGTCCCCGCTCCTGCCATCGGATTATACCAAATCCTCCCTTTCACTGCCATCACTCACTTGCCTCCTAGACCCTCCAGTTTGTTCACTGAAGACTTTGGGACCCCACCGTCTTCAAGTTCAACTCAAATAGTGACAGTCACCTGCATTGTCCATCTGGTATTCTAGTTGTTCTTTGACCTTGATTCTTTTGATTTTCGCCTCCACCCCACTGCAGCCCTTTTCTACAGCTCCACCCTGGGCCCACTTGTGTTCCGTGTTAAAAATCTTAAAGCTCTCTATCTCACCCTAAACACAGGGACCATGGTTTTCTCAAGCCCATTTCTCAGCCTGGTATCACAGATAAAAGAAACACTACTCCCCTCCAAAGAGCCATGAAAAATACTCTGAGTCTTTACCGAAGAGGTCTTAAAACAGCGTCAGAGGGGCAGGGTACATCACATGATGTATGGAAGACTTCTTAACAATGGTCTTTATTCACCTCTCTCCCCAAAGCCCCAATTTTTGGACGGTTCTTTATCTCTGTTCCTTCTGTCCTGTTCAAAACTCTCAGCATACTTAATTCTCCTTTGCCGCATCCTCTCACCATCTTTTTCTTCTCAGCCTCAAGTTGCATCTCCGTCTTCCTAAAATGCCCCTGTGGACGCCACCTTCCCCCATTGCCCTATCCTAGCAGATTAAACATTAAGAAAGAATCCTTGGAAAGTGAGGGTGGGGATGGGTGGGGGATTGTAAATATTTATCATATGATTTGCCCTTACCATACCACTTAGTGTTCGTCCTCACATATCCTTCTAGAGCTTTTGTTCCCGTTCCTCTTACAACACATATCCTTTGGTACTGATATCTCATGCCCCATTCTCTGCCACTGGCCCCTATCTGATGTCTTTTTGCTCCATTCTCCCCTCAGACCCATTTCAGAGATGATCATCTGGATGCTCATTTCCTTTGTACTTTTTCATTCCATCTTTTTACTGTCCCTGCCAAGCCCAACCCAGTCCAGATCCTTCACTCAGTCATTTCTGCATCTACAGCTGGAGAAAAATCACTCACTTGAAAAGTGGTAACTTGCAAATCCATGACAACAAAGCCAGGGTCTGTAGGTTTGCTCATTAATTCTTTCACTTGTCTGAGACCAAGTCCTTCTGTCCTTTCTGAACCTTACATCCAGTGTAACTGAAGGCGAATCATGTTTGGACTTTCCAGGTAAAAGAACAAATAACTCCCGAACCTGCCTTTCTTTGTGTATTTATTTAATTTAAATTGGGTTTCTTCCACTTGAAATCAAAAGACTACAGGCAGACGGAATTAATGCTCAGAGAGGTACTGGAGGAAAGGTAGGGGGGAAGGCCCTTCTGGATAATAGTAAGTGGGGAGTAGCTATTGATTCGCCTTTGGAGGCCAGTCTGCGAATTCTGAGGGCAAACATGATCATCTGGGAGACACAGGCAGAGTTAACAGAGAATATTCTGGAAGACAATTGATGAGTGCAGCTCTGTCCTCTTCCTGTCTTTGCTCCAAATCCTCCTTAGAAAAGCAGAGCTGCCTGCAGTTTGAAATGGACAATCAGATACTGCCAACAGCTGCAAGCCCCAAAACTTCGATTCTTGGCAGAAGGATCCTGACACAAAAGTATTTCTTTGTGGAAAATTATGCATTCATCGGGCTCATTTGAAACAAAATATGATTTGCATCTTAACTTCCTGTAACAAGCTCCAGTTCTTCTGTGGATTTCATAATGTCTGATTTCGTTGGACCAGATTGGTGGGGCACATGCTTTACCAAACAGTTTAAATTCAAGCCCAGGTTTTTCTTATTTTAAATGGCAACAGCTGCTAAGCATGATAATTATTGTATCATCAAAATAAACTCACTAAGTTGCTTCTGAGTGTTCCTCTGAGCTACTCTGCTTGGGGGTTCTCGGGGCGGGGTGGGGGTCTTCAGGGGTGTCAAAGAAGATACAGAGTTTGGCTCTGAAAAATGGAGGCGAGGTTCTGGGTTTGGAAGGGGGATTAATGGACAACTCCAAGAACAGAGGAAGGAGAAAAAGTCACTAGCTGGAGGCAGAAGAACCGAGATTCTTCCCTCTCAGTATCTGGTTGGGCTCTCTCTCTGTGCAGTGTTCAGCAAGTCCCAATTTCTGAATGACAGAAAGGAGGGAAGGAAGAAAACATCAAGTATCAACTATGTACAGGACACTGTTGTAGGAGTGTCATGAATTTAAGTGGCAGCCAGAACATCTCTCGTAGAGGAAATTGAGATCACCTCCTGCACAAAAGCCTCCTGTAGTAGTTTCTCAGCTTTTGCTGGCCGTTGTTAAGAGTCATTGACCCCCATCAGGGTCAGAGGTTGAGTAACTTTTCCATGCTTACAGATAATGTCAATGTCTGCCATTGAAGAAAGAGTGGGTTGTTGCGGGAGGGCTGAGTGAACGTCCTTTTTTCAGACTATGGATTTTTGGGCACTCTGCCATCATGAGAAAGGCAACTCCTTCACTAATTGGCCAGGATGTGCAATTAGGCTTTAATTGTGGGTTTCTGAAGGGACTATTTTAAAACCACATCTGTGGCAGCCTTTGGTGGACACTGACCTTTTGACCCTCAAAAGGGGCAATCGTGATGATTTGTAAACCAAGGGAGAAACTTGTTTATTTTGGGTGACATGCTCTCAACATACCCAAATGAGTGAGGGGCTGGGGAATGAAGCAGGTCTTTGAATCTCAGGGACTCCCTTGCTGCTGACTCAGCAACAGTCAGCTGGTATCTACAGAGCTGTGTGCCCTGCACTGACCCCAGAAACCATGTGACTCATAAGGTGAGGGTCTCTGCAGTGGCTTGGCCAATGTGGCAGGGCTGCAACCAAATGTGGACATTGGCTCCCCCTGTGTTGGTTTGGGAGATTTTGTCAGTATGGAAAAACAAGGGCAACGTAGTCTTCAGCTTTGCATCTGGATTAAAAAAAGTAATAACAATAGGGGATGTATTCTTCTCTTTTTGTGCTTAATTAGTTTTTATCCTCTTTTTAAAAAATACTTTATTTTTTTCAGTGTTGAAGATTCATTGATGTACTCATTTGCTAGGGTCGCTGTAACAAAATCCCACAGACGGGGGACTTAAATGAGAGATTTATTCTCTGCAGGCTATAAGTCCAAGGTCGGGGTGTCTCTCCTGAGGCCTCTCTCCTTGACTTGCTGATGGTGGCCTTCTTGCTGTGTCCTTACATGGCCTTTCCTCTGTGTGCATACATCCTGGTGTTGGTATGGCCAAATTTCCTCTTCTTATAGGAACACAAGTTAGGTTGGCTTTGGGCCCACCCCAATGGTCTCATTTTAACTTAGTCACCCCCCAAAGGGCCTATCTCCCAATACAATCATGTTCTGAGATACATACGATCTGATGTATGAATTTTGGGGTAGGGGGACACAATTCAGCCCACAACAGGTGACATTTATCTAGTGCTTATTCCATATTCGTCTCCTACAAATTATTTTCTGAACATCACCTCATGTAATTTTTCCAACTACCCTAAAGTTCTATTATTATAACTCATTTTATGAAACCAAAAAGCTAAAACAGAGAGGTTAAGGAAATTGTCCAAGTATACAGTGAAAAAACACCTGTGCTTAGATTCCAGCCTGGGTATCTCTGATTCTGAAGTCTGGTCTCATAAAATCGATGCTAAACTGCTGCATGTTATACTCCTGGTTTTTCTGTTCTCTCTTTCTGAAACAGTTATTATAGATATTCTTGGATAGAAAATACTATCTTTTATGTCTCTTATCTGTTTCCTAAGAATTTTTATCTCTGTTCTAAATAGAAAAAAAAAAAATGAAAAGAGGGATCCTGGGAAATTTTCTTGAGTTTGGTTTTTAAGTCACTTATTTATTTTTCTGCCAGCACCAGGCTGCTCTTTCTTGCTTCTACTCACATAAAAAATTCACAAATGAGGTTTTCTCTTTTCCAGGTCATTTTCCTACTCATGGTGTCCCTTCTCCATAGCTGCCCCTTCTTGCTTTTGCGCAGAAAATAAGGAAGGGGGCCTGAGTTGGGCACCATATGAAGTAAACACAGTAATTGCATAGCCATGCCTTCTGAGAGGAAGGTATGGCAATCTGCTT
This sequence comes from Spilogale gracilis, assembly GCA_004023965.1. Taxonomy (NCBI): domain Eukaryota; kingdom Metazoa; phylum Chordata; class Mammalia; order Carnivora; family Mephitidae; genus Spilogale; species Spilogale gracilis. Next base: position 134,943 of record PITA01003011.1, on the reverse strand, counting down.
TAGAAATCACCTCATGTAAACAAGCAGACAAACAAAAAAAACAACTACTCAAGGGAGCTGCCTGCATGCCCAGCAACCTCACTCAATAGCCTAGACAAGGAGATGTTGGTTAGTGAAGCTATGCTCACTCCACTATGTTCTCTGCACTATTCATCAGTCCCCTCATTTAGTCCAATCTCTGGTTTCAGTATCTAGATGTAAGACCAGTAAGCCCACCTAATGTGAGACTCTCTAACTACAGAAAGTCTGAAGGGCAATGGGTTAGGGTTACTAGGAAGAAGCCATAGGGTTTGGCAGCATGAAGTTGCAGAGAAGCTGAATATCAATCTAAGGTTTATGCCTTAAGGGAGAGAACTTAAAGCTCTGAATTACCTTGAACTTGAAGCACTGATTTCAGCCGAAACTGTAGACCACTAACATTTCCCTTCCTCTAAATGATTTCATATCCTGCGTGGTCTACTGCAAAAGAAGGGGCTGAATCGTGCTATTCTGTGTCGAGCTTTCTTTGGCTTTCTCTGGGGTCCCAGAAAGAAAAGAGAGAGAGAGAGGGAGAGAGGTTTGATTTCTTTCTCTGCTGGAGAAGCAGGTTGGGTGAAGTTCTTTGAGCTAAGAGCTCCAACTCTTGCCAGGATCCCTCTTCTCCTCTGGTCCAGATGTCCTCTGTCAACTAAGATGCCCCCTCTCAACCAGATGTCCCCTACCTCCCCCAGCATTTCACTGCCTCTGGCTTCCCCCCAACCCGATGTACTTGCTTAGATTCTAAAAAGAGATTTATTGCAGCAGCTTCTGGGCACACATTCAAAAACACCCAAACGACAAGGAGAAATGTGCCCAAACTCACATTGTACCCAAGTACCTAGAGCTGCCCCCAGGGACTTTTCCCGGTAGCCTGAAAGCCAGTGCAGTTGTCCTTTGCTGAATCTGAGCATTTCAGGCCTCATACTGCTTTCAGAATCCGCGGTGAGCTGGGCTCAGAGAACAGCGCTAACCCGCTCAGAGGGTGTGCGTTCGGGTGGTGCCCACACCAGGATGACACCTCCAACCACTGCCTCCTCTCCAGGAAGTGAGCCCACCCCCGCACTCCTGACACTGCTCACGTTGGCCCTCTGGTTTTGCTCCCAGTCCCCCTTTCCTGCAGCCAAAATTTGACAACTTATTCCCAGTCTACATTTGAGAAATCCTATGTTTTCAGGAAGCTTTCCCCTGTTCTCGGAAGTAACTTCCTCCTCATCCGCGCCGCGAGCACTGTGTAAACGCCTTTCCCTCCTATACTCGGTAAATACTTACCTACCAGTTGCTGTGTGCTGGTCTGCTAGCCAGAGAAGGCGCAGTGACAGTGATAAGTGACTGAGCTCTCTTGGAGCTTCCTTTCTAGGTTGGAGAGACAGACCGAAAACATTCTCATCAGTTCTTATCTCCCCCACTGGGCCATGAACTAAGTTACCATCACAGTAGGCCTCTTCCGCCGCCTCCTCCTCCCCAACCCCTATATACCACCGAGTGCCCCACGTTAACCACGTAAGGCGGGCACCATGCTTTGTGCACCCTGGGCACTGCCCTGCCCCCTCACGGCCCGGAGGACTTAGCATCATGCCTGCCACACAGTAGCCCTCAATTAATCTGTATGCGGTCATAGTGGTTAATTCTTTTTTTTTTTTTTTTAAGATATTTATTTAAAATAAAAATCTTAAAAAAAAAAAAATGGGCGCCTGGGTGGCTCAGGGGGTTAAAGCCTTTGCCTTCGGCTCAGGTCATGATCTCAGGGTCCTGAAATCGAGGCCCACCTCCGACTCTCTGCTCGGCAGGGAGCCTGCCTCCTCCTCTATCATTGCTTGCCTCTCTGCCTACTTGTGAATCTCTCTCTCTCTCTGTCAAATAAATAAATATCTTTAAAAAGCAGTATTTAAAGATATTTATTTATTTATTTGACAGACAGAGAGAGAGAGAGAGCATAAGCAGTTAGAACGGCAGGAAGAGGGAGGGCTGAGCAGAGAGCCTGAGGCAGGGATCCATCCCAGGACCCTGAGACCAGGATCCCAGCTGAAAGCAGACGTCCAACTAACTGAACCACCCAGGTGCCCCATATCGATTGATTCTAAAAGAACCTGAGCAGGTGATATTTATAACAGAAACTTTTGAATCCAAAGGGACCCTGTTAGGAACAGATTTTTCCTGTTTTCCTTAACCCCTATCTCCCAAACACACCCAAACATACACACAGGGTCTAACTAGGGAAACAGCAATGACTTCACACGGTATGTATCACAGAGGAAATTTATGCCGGGAGTCTATATCTTTACTCCTTGAATCCAGGCAGGTCTGGTGACTTTGGGAGGAAGCAATGTTGTGCAAGTTCCAAACTCGGGCCTGGTCTTTCTTGGAACCAGCTGCCATCTGAATATGCCTGGGCGCGACTGCAGGATGTTGAGAGACACCTGAACCTCCCCTCCCCCAGCATGACAGCCCGCCAGCTCCCAGCGTAGAGCCCCCTGCTGACTTGGCATCTGAGTGAGGCCGGCTGAGCCTGTCCAGCCAAGATCAGCAGAATTGCCCAGCTGATCCCAGTCTAAATTGCTACCTCATGAATTGTGAGCTACACTTAAATGGTGGTTGTTTTAAATCATTACATTTGGGGTAGTTTGTTTCACAACAGAAACCAACTGGAAATAACCCGGGGTTTAGGAGCAGCGGGGAGCCACTAGTGTCTCAGGCTGGGAAGGCATCAAAGCACCTGCTCTCTTTCTCTCTCTAATAAATAAATAAAATCTTAGAAAGGGTCTTGATTTCTGCCCTCTCTATCCTGGAGGTAGCCACGGTTTAGTGATGGAGAGGGTATCTGGACACACTGTTTCTTACGCAGGTTTGGTTAGTTGGTTTATTTGATCCTGCTTGGATTGCAAATTGCTGTAAAAATGGTACCATGTTATTATGAGTCTGCAACTCGCTTCCTTCCCCTTCACTGTATAGGGACATCTTTCTAGATGAGTTAGGTTGAACCCTTTCATTTGTTCCACTATTCTCTTATCTTTTTTTTTTAAGATTTATTTATTTATTTATTTATTTATTTATTCATTCATTCATTCATTCATTTATTTATTTATTTGACAGAGAGATCACAAGCAGGCAGAGAGTGGGGAGGAAGCAGGCTCCCTGCCGTGCAAAGAGCCTGACTCCGGCCTCGATCCCAGGACCCTGAGATCATGACCTGAGCTGAAGGCAGAGGCTTTAACCCACTGAGGCACCCAGGCGCCCCCCCCCCACTATTCTCTTATTGATGGACATTCAAGTTGTCTGTTTTTAGCAGTTACAAAACACTGTAGTCATTTCTTCTTGAGGATGATGAATCTGGGTATGCTGAGGCTTTCACTTCGGAAAATAGGTTCCCAAATACAGGATATCTGGGTCAATGGATATTTGCATTTTTAATTTTTGATTTAATTTAATTTAATTTAATTTAATTTTATTTTATATTTTTAGTGTGGAAGATGTGGAGGGGGAGTGAGAATCTCAAGCAGGCTCCATGCGAGCCCTAGGCAGGGCTTAATCCCATGACTCTGAGATCACAACCTGAGTCAAAATCAAGAGTTGGAAGCTTAACTGACCAGTTCCTGCTTGGGTTTGATTAATTTGCTGGAGTGGCTCACAGAGCTTAGAAACATTTTATGTCCTAGATCACCAGTTTATTATAAAAGGATATAACTTAGGAAGAGCCAGATGGAAGAGAAGCACAGGGCAAAGTATGTGTGGGAAGGAGTGAGTTGCTCCCATGACCTCTCTCGGTATGCCAACCTCCTTGTGTTCACCAACCCAGAAGCTCTCTAGACCCTGTCCTTTTGAGGGTTTTGTTTTTGTTTTGTTTTTAGATTTTATTTATTTGTGTGAGAGAGAGGAGAGCGTGAGAGCAGGGGGAAGAGCAGAGGGAGAAGCAGACCCCCCACTGAGCAGGGAGCCTAACATGGGGTTTGACCCCAGGACCCTGAGATCATGACCTGAGCCGAAGGCAGACAGACTCTTAAGCGACTGAGCCGCCCAGGTGCCCCTCCTTTTGAGTTTTTATGGAAGCTTCATTATATAGCCATGGTTGATTAAATCATTGGCCATTGTGATTAATTCAACCTCTCCCCTTTTTCCTCTCAGGAGGCCAGGGGTGGAAGGTGAGGGGCTGGGGCCTGCTTGGGGGTGAGGGAGGGGGTGAGGGAGGGGGTGGGATGGAAACTTCTAACCTTCTAATCACATGATTGGCTCCACTGGCAACCAGCCCCCATCCTTGAGTCTTTTCCAAAATTCACCTCATTAAGATAACAAAAGACACCTTGACTGCTGTCATCAGGGGATATTCCAAGGATTTTAGGAGCTTTGTGCCAGGAATTAGGACAAAGGCCAAATACATATTTCTTACTATTAATCACAGTGATCACAGAGAGGGTTGCACAAGGTTGTGAAACCAGGAGAGGAGTCATCTTAGAGGAAGCCTGTCCCACCCCAGAATACTATGCAGCAGCCCAAATTAGGTAGTTCTTTATATACTGACATGGAAAATCTCCAAGACATATTGTTAAGTGAAAAAAGGAAGTAACAAAACCATTTATGGCACCATTCATGTTTAAAAAAAAAACAAAACACAACATACAAAAAATAGTAAGATTTTTTTCCCCCATGTAGATAGTCATAGAAAATACACAAAACACTCCCAACTGATTACCATGGTCACATCTTGAGTTTCTGATTATCTGTATTGTTTGAATGTTTAAAGAATGATAATATATTCATATTTTATGCAGTTAACACTAATTCTCCAAGATTAAATAAAACAGACTGTTGTGAGTGTGGAAGAGAGGTGATGGTAGCCAGAAGCAATGTGACAGTAAGGGATAAAAAGGAGAGTTGTTTGGTGCTTTTTTGCTTTGTTTCATTTGTTCGTTTTAAGGGAAACATGTCTGAGAGTGAAAACCAAGAGGTCTTAAAGCACATGATAGAAAGGAAATTGTCTATGATGAGTTAAGATTTTGAAGTCCGGTGATGGGTTCCATGAGGGTTTCCTTCATTTAATTAGGGAACACAGTAGGAACAACAGATTGGGGGGGCACTGGGGTAGGAGTGTAAATGTCCAAACTTTTAACAAGCCCTTCTGAGCTAAGCGTACAAGGCCACTGATAGCTGTCCTGTGTCTGGGGAGGTGAGTAAGAAAACGCTGAAAAATGAACCTCTACCCAAATCTTTGACTATCCTGGTTGATTTAGCCTCCCCACTCTCTGCAGACTTAGATGACAATTCCCCAAGGAATTATTTATTATTAAAACAAGACTTTTGGCCAAAGACTCCAATGTTATCCCTTTGTTGAGTTCAGCTGACTGGTGTGTAAGCCTAGAGCACAACACTTGCCTAAATAACCTACTTCCCACTCTGGATCCCCCTTGGTCCTCTACTTAGGAGGAGGCTTGGACCCTTTCCTCTCCCACTAGCATGACCTGAGATCAGAGAGAAATAAACCAAGATTGGGATCCATAAATGAGAATCCAAAGAGAAGAGACAACACCAAGGAAGTGGATGCTAGAGCTTCTTGCTTCTCTCTTCTTCATGCCCAAACACCCCCTCCCCCAACACCCTGGGGTTTGTACTACTGAGGTCCTTGTGCCTAAAACTTATCCCCTTGAGACATGTGTGAATGTCAGTGTGTTGGAGTTGGGCCTGTGGTGAGACTGATGGCTGATGGTTAGAATTCGAATATCCTCTCCATAGTTTAGCTCCTTTAAACTGCAGTTAGCTTGACAACCAGACCTGGGACCACCGAGGATGGTATTGCTTTGGTCACCCATCAGAGGAGATAAAATCCACCCCAGGACTTCCATCACTGCAATCTCTCCATGCTGTTTATCTGGGACCAGAGAAAAGTGACCCCTGGATTTAACAAGAGCCCTTTAAAAATGTCTCTTTGGCATAGGTCCTAGAAGCAGCTGAAAAAGGTCAAGAATGAAGTTAATAAATTAATCACAAGGCCATACTCTTCACTGGACCTAGGTGCTTCTCAGTGGAGCTCAGTCATATGTCTAGGCTGAGCCTCCAGAGAGTGTTCAATATAATGAACAGGATCCAAACCACAGAACACTCATGACATGAAATTCCCTAGACATGCCCACTACTCCACATTTTTTACACTACAAACCTTTCTTTATTAACTTAACCCCTTATTCCCACAGAGTAATTAGAGCTCCTTTTCTACTTTTTCTGCTTAAATATTGCCAGCGGGACTCTCTCGAAGGTTTATTCACTGGCTGGAACTTGGACTCTCTTCCGCACTCACAGGAGAGTCTCAGCCCAGGTTACACATTAGAATCACCTGCCGGCTGAAAAAGGTCTCCCCACCAGGCCGCGTCCCTAGAGAGTCAGAGCTCCCTGGCCTAGGGCAGGGCTTGGCACCAGAGTTAAAGTTCATCAGATGATTCAATGGACACCCAGGGTCAAGCACCACTCACTTCTGGCCTGGACATGTCCATTTAGCTAAACTCCCACTTTTTAAAATGGATTTTCTCCAATTTTAAGTCTCTCTTAGTTCCAACTTTCTAAAATTCTAATCTGATACAACATTTCATAATGTTCCTATAGGGACTAGAAATAGGATAAAGCACCTGAGGCCGGTAGGGGGCAAAATTTAAGGAATTTACTTTGAGATGCTGACCCTCCACTTTCACAGCTCTGGGAGTGAGTGCCTCCTTAAATTAAAAGATAAATAAATAACAAAATATGTGTGTGTGTATATGTATATTTTATTTTATTTAAGATTTTACTTATGTATTTGAGAGAGAGAATGATCAGGGAGGAGGGGCAGAGGGAGAGAGAGAAGCAGACTCCCTGTTGAGCAGGGAGGCTGACATAGGGTTCGATCCCAGAACCCGGAGATCATAACCCGAGCCGAAGGCAGATGCTTAACCAACTAGCCACCCAGGTGCCCCTATGTGTGTCTGTTTTATTTTTTAAATTTTTAAAAAAGATTTTATTTGTTTGATAAAGAGACAGCGAGAGTAGGAACACAAGCAGGGGAAGTGGGAGAGGGAGAAGCAGGCAGTCTGCTGAGCAGGAAGCCCAATGTGCCCCGTGTGTCTATTTTAAATGATTTGTTTGAGGCACTTGAGTAGCTCAGTCCTTAGGCATCAGTCTTCGGACTGGGTCATGATCCCAGAGTGCCCGGATGGAGCACTGCATCCAACTCCCTGCCTACTCCACGAGCCTACTTCTCCCTCTCCCTCTGCTTGCTGCTCTCTGTGCTGTGCTCTCTCTCTCTGTCAAATAAATAAATGAAATCTTTAAAAAAATAAATGATTTATTTATTTATTTGAGAGAGAGCACACAGAGGGGAGGGTGGAGGGAGAAGGAGACAGAGACTTAAGCAGACTTCATGCTCAGTGTGGAGCCTGACACGGGGCTCGATCTCATGACCCTGAGATCATGATCCGAGTCGAAACCAAGAGTTGGATGTTCCACTAATTGCACCACCTTAATACGTATGTATGCATGTGTGTATATACATACATATTTGTGTGTATATATATATTTTTTAAGATTTTATTTTTAAGTAACTTTTACACCCAGCGGGGGCTCAAACTCATACCCCTGAGGAAGTCACATGCTCCACTGGCTTAGCCAGCCAAGAGCTCTGCCCCCTGAAATTTTGAACCTTAGGTGCCTCACCTGAATCTTGGCCCTGGTTCATATGGCGCCCCTGTTCTCTGTGGGGGCCATACTGTCTCCCAGCCGGGAAAGCCAGGTTCCTAGTTAGAGGTGGGGTGGGAAATCTTTCTGGTTTTATGTTTGAAACACAGATAGACGTACATACACAGATATAAAGCACATCTGTGTCATTAAAATTTCTTGGGGGTGGCAACCAAGGGAAAAAGTGTCTCAACAGTCTTCTTGGGGAAGCAATAGTGAATAAAGGTGGAGAAACACTGATATAGAACATTGAGCATAAGTGCCATTGAGCCTGCAAAATGTAGCTACTGGGACCAAAAAACCAAATTTTAAATTACATTTAATTTTAATTAATTTCAATTTAAATACGTACCTATGGCTGTTGATTACCGTGTTGCACAAGCACAGACTGAGAGGATGGACAAGACTAGATTACCACAGGGGCACCTGGGTGGCTCAGTTGGTTAAGCATCTGCTGTGGGCTCAGGTCATGATCCTGGAGTCCTGGGATCGAGTCCTGCATCGGGCTCCCTGCTCAGTGGGGAGCCTGCTTCTCCCTCTCTCACTCCCCCTGCTTGTACTCTCTCTCTCTCAAATAAATAAATAAAATCTTAAAAAAAAAATTATCACAGTTCCTGCCCTCGTCTGAAGCACATCCAGATCCTGGAAGTGGCTGGGATCTCTCTGGCAGCTCAGTGGAAGCATGGCTCCCCTTGCACAGTCTCTCAGAACCCAGCCCATACTGGGGTTACCAATCCCCAAGCTCGGATGCCTTTTACTCAAGGGCCAGCACTCAAAAGCTGAGTTTTGATTGGAAAGGAAGATGAGCTTGATTTATTCAGGAGGCTGGCCACCCCAGGAGAAGGTGGACTATTGTCCAAAGGTCAGCTCCAGAGTTTCTGCCTGGCCCAGGGAGTTTTAAAGGGGTTTAAGGCGGTTAATCACTAAAGGCAGTGCAATGGTCCCTAACATTCCTTGATTACGGGCAGACTGGTATCTGTAGATGTTATCACCCTGCTCATTTGTTCGGCAAGGGCATTGCTCAGGGTCCCAAGTGCCTGGGGATTGTGCAAGTGAGTCTGGGTTCTGTTTCCCGACACTCTGTTCTCTCTAGGAAAGAATGTATGATCTGTAAATAGACAAAGAAAGGTTAGTTAATCAATCATGTGGACTAAAGGCATCTGTTACAGTTTAAAGACTACCAACTTGGCTGGAATGGCCACATTAGGGCAGCTGGGCATCAGGGCACAGGAAAAAGAAAGATAAAACTCACCAGGGACAAATACACCATATAAGGTTAATGAAGACACTGTCCTGGGGGAAAATGATCTCCCAACCAGGTGACCGACCTCTTTGAGGGGTACTTGAAACATACTCTACACCCTGTTTCATGACCAGCACACTTTGCATTTATGAAAGTTAATTTTTCCTTAAAATTTGATGGCTTTGCTCTCCTTCAAACCCCCATCTTAAATTTGTGTCACTTTGATTGTGTCACCAGGCTTGCTGGTAGAACTGATGTAACTCTTTCCTATTTTAGAATTCACTGGGCCTTTGCATTCTGCTCCAAAGGCCCCCTCCCTATTCTCACCATTATCCAAACTGGAGACACTGCCCTCACCTCCCACAGTTCTCCAGCCAAGAGCTCTTGTGCTCTCAGGAGCCCCTAAAGAACAGTGTGTCCTCCATCCCTGCTTTTCCTTTTCTTTGAGAGAGAGAGCGAGAGCAGAGAGGGGCAGAAGGGGAGGGAGAAAGAATCTAAAGCCGACTCTACACTGAGCACAGAGCCCCACGTGGGGCTCAATCCCACAACTCATGAGATCATGACCTGAGCAGAAACCAAGAGCCAGATGCTTAACTGACTGAGCCATCCAGATGCCCCAGACTGAATTATAGTTTAAAAGGTAATAAACACTCGAAACCTACCGCTTCCAGATCATTTTGCATTTTGCTACTATCATGTTCTTGAATACACACTTCTATGTGTATATTCACACCATAAAACATATACATAGTATATTATTTAGCATATGTTCACATAAATGCTGTGGAAGTATTATAAGGTGGGGTCCTACGGAGCATCTCTTGCAACAGCAAACTCTCCATTCAGTGACATCATATCGGTAGCTAGAAATCAGCTGCAGTGGAGTATTTGCGCCATGGAAATCAGTCAACACTTCAAATCAGAGGTTGACTTATTGTTTCATTGATTAAATGTCTAGACTTTAGAAGGTAATAAAGAAAAAAAATTTAACGCAGGTTAAACATAAAATGTGAATTGTCACGTTTGTAGCGGTTACATTGTGAGTAGCACAAAATATTGTGACATCATGATTGAACAGTAACCACAGTTTGGACATAGATACAAGAGAAGCTTTCCAAAAGAATTAAGTGCACAGGAAAGAAAACAATCAATAGAGTGAAAAGGCAACCTACAGAATGGGAGAAGATATTTGGAAACCTTATGTCTGAGAAGGGGTTAATATCCCAAATATATAAGGAACTCTTACAACTCAAGAACAGAATAACCAATAACCTGATTTAAAAATGGGCTAAGGACTTGAACAGACATTTTTTTTCCCCAAAGACATATGAATGGCCAGTAGGCATATGAAAAATTGCTCAACATCATTAATAATTAGGGAAATGTAAATCAAAACCACAATGAGATATCTGCTTACAGCTATTATTTAAAAAAATCAAAAGATGGTGGGGATGTGGAAACATTGCAACCTTTGTATGGAGGTTGGGAATGCAAAATGGTTCAGCTGCTGTGGAAAAGAGTATGGACGTTTCTCAAAAAAATTAAAAATAGAAACACATATGATTCAGCAGTCCCATTTCTGGTATTTATCCCAAAGAAGTGAAATCAGGAGCTTGAAGAGATATTAGCACTTCCGTGTTCATTGCAGCACTGTTTGAAGTAAGCCAGATGTGGAAAAAGCCCAAGCACCCATCACTGAATGAATGGACGAAGAGAAGGGGGCAGAAACATAGAGTGGAGTACCATTCAACCTTAAAAAGAAGGAAATCCTGCTCCATGCAACAGTGCAATCTATAAATTCTGTTATATCCTGTTACAGAAGCCTGGTGGACATTATGCCCGGTGAGATAAACCAGCCCAGGACTGCACGATTCCATTTATAGGAGGTATCTACAACAGTCAAACTTCAGAGAAGCAAAGGATAGCATTACAGTTGCCAGTGGCTAGAAGCAAGGGGAATTGGGGTGTTCTTAATCAACAGGTATAACATTCCACGGATGCAATATGAAAAATGTTCTAGTGACCTGCTGTATGGCATTGTGCCTATAGATAATGAGGTTGTATAGTATATACAAATTTGTTAAGGTGGGGCACCTGGGTGGCTCAGTTGATTGAGCAGCTACCTTCAGCTTGGGTGATGATCCTGGAGTGTCGGGAGTGAGTCCTGCATCGGGCTCCCTGCTCAGTGGGGAGTCTGCTTCTCCCTCTGACACTTCCTGCTCTCTCTCTCATTCTCTCTTTCCCAAATAAATAAATAAAATATTTTTTAAAATTAACATATATTATTTGTTTCAGGGGTACAGGTCTATGATTCATCAGTCTTACACAATTTACAACACTCACCATAGCACATATCCTCCCCAATATCCATCACTCAGCCATTCCATCCCTCCCATCCCCTCCACTCCAGCAACCCTTAGTTTGTTTCCTGAGATTAGGAGTCTCTTACAGGTTGTCTCGCTTTCTGGTTTTGTCTTGTTTCATTTATCCCTCCCTTCCCTTATGATCCTCTGTCTTGTTTCTCAAATTCCTCATACCAGTGAGATCATATCACATCATTGTCTTTCTCTGATTGACTTATTTCGCTTAGCATGATACCCTCTAGTTCCATCCACATCCTTGCAAATGGCAAGACTTCATTTTTGAGGGCTGCATAATATTCCAGTGTGTGTGTGTGTGTGTGTGTGTGTGTGTGTGTGTGTGTGTGTTCTTTATCCATTCATCTGTCGATGGACATCTAGGTCCTTTCCACAGTTTGGCTATTGTGGACATTGCTGCTATAAACATTGGGGTGCATGTGCCCCTTTGGGTCACTATTATTAAGAGGACAGATCTCATGTTAAAAGTTTTTACCACAATCGAATTTTAGAGAAACTGTTTTGGCCTCTGGTTCTTTTCAATGGAGGTATTTTATCTTTTATTATTACTTGCAAAGCCTGTGATACACATTCTCTTTATCGGTAAAATTTATAATAAACTTAGGTTTGTATATGCATGTGTGCATTCCCTCCGCCCCTGACCGCTGCCCCAGCCTGGTTGTTTAGCATTTAGCAGCATTGAGGAGCCTGCCTGTCCAAACAGGATTTTGGCAGAGAGGGGGGTGCTGCGGTGGGGCCCCAGCTCCGTCCCTGCCAAGCTCAGATCCTTGCTTCATGAAGGCCCTGTCCCGCGGCAAGAGCTGTGCTGCCTCCGCCTGGGGCTTTGCCCAGAAGTGCAGTTTGGTTCTCACACTGAGGCATCCTCCAAGGAGCTGGCCACCCACCTCCCTGCCTCCTGCCTCCTGCACACACCCGCTTCCCTCTGCCAAATCACCAGATGTGAGACGTGTCTCAGCACAGGAAAGAAACGGGGAAAGATGGACGAGATTCTGAGCCCCTACGTCCTCAGCCTCCAGCTCTCCCTGCTCAGTCAAGGCAGGTGTGTCCGGACAAAAATCACGTTTTTTAAAAAATTTATTTCTCTAAGAAATATTTCTTGGTGTGTAACCTCCAGCCATCTCCTTTAGAACCACCTGGAACCCATGTATGTTCCTGGACCCTACCCAGGCCTGCTGGGTTATAATCTCTGGGGACAGAGGCTGCAATTTTAACTGCTTTACTTATTCATTCATCTCCTCGGGGGTGGGGGGGCGCGGGGAGCTATTGTCTGCCAGGCACTGTTCTAGGCTCTGGATATGCCAGGAAACAAAACAGACAGAATCTCTGTTTGCGTGGATGTTACAGCTAATGGGGAAACACCAAATAGACAAGATATTTAAGTGAAATATATAGCATACTAGTTAGTAATAAGTGTTAAGGAGAAAAATAAAGTCAGGAAAGAGGGTAGGAAGCATGAAGGTGAAGTCTGAGTAAAGACCTCAAGAGGAGTCCTGTGAATATCTGGGGGGAATGGTGCTCCAGGCAGAAGGAACAGAAGATACAATGGCCCCGAGGAAGGGCTTTGGAATGACCCAGGAATAGGAGGAGGCCAATATGGCTGAGGAATCCCCAGAATACTCTCCTGGACGCTAAAATGGGGAACTCCCATTTTAGCGTGAGCAAACCACTAACTTTTTCATGTCAAGTCGGCCAGGCTCAGCACTGATGCTTCCACAATCTTCCTCCAAGTCATTTGTTTCTTTCACCAAGCTTTTGAGTATAGGAGGAGCCTATGAGGTTAAGAGGCTAAAAGTCCCTTGCTTATAACCATTTTCCTGCTTCTTTGCCTGTGATCCAACTCTGTGGCTCCCAGCTGGACTTCATTCTTCAGCACCTTGAGCCTCAAATCTCTCTTCAGTTACCCTGTATTCTCCGCTCTCAGCCACAGGGGGATAGTAGTTTCCCAACCTGGGTCCAGCTCCTAAAACGTGTGTCCCAGCGAAAGGTGTGGATCCCTCATTGGCCCGCAAGGGGTGCCAGGAGATGGAGTTTACTCTCAGACATACTGAGTTCAAGTAGGAGGACATGCGCAGGTCACTGGGTTGATAGGTCTAGGGCCTGGACCAGAAGACAGGGATGGGAATATAGGTTGAAATCACCAGGTAACTTTTGTTGAAATGTTTTTCATGTGCTAAGCTGGTGACTCTCAACTTTGCACATTAAAAACACCTGGAGGAGGGGCACCTGGGTGGCTCAGTTGGTTAAGCCACTGCCTTCAGCTCAGGTCATGATCCTGGAGTCCCAGGATCGAGTCCCACATCCGGCTCCCAGCTTCGCGGGAAGTCTGCTCCTCTCTCTGACCTTCTCCCCTCTCATGCTCTCTCTCACTCATTCTCTGTCTCTCAAATAAATAAATAAAATCACCTGGAGGGCTTTAGGGAGCACCTGGCTGGCTAAGTTGGTTGAGCATGTGACTCTTGATCTCAGGGTCATGCGTTTGAGCCCCATGTTGGTATAGAGCTTACTTAAATAAATAAATGAATCTTAAAAAAAAAAAAAAAAAGCACCCAGATGGCTTTAAATAATACAGATACAAGGATCTTATTCCAGGCCAATTAACATTGACTCTCTGGGAGCAAGGCCCAGGGATTTGTGTATTTTAAAAGCTCCTGAATGACACCATTCTGCAGCCAGGGTGGGAACCCCCTTGTAGGCTTGCTTGCCCTCAGCTCTTCTCTGACTGGGAACATCACCTCCCTTCTTTAGGGCAACTCCTCCTGCTCCCATTCCAACAATATAGTTTGAATGGGGATTGCCAACCACAACCTGCCCTGTTCCTTCGGCTTCAGGGCATCTGACCCAACCAAGAAAAGCAGAACCTTCGTTGCAATTTTCTGACTTGAAACTACGAGAGGTTGGGGGAAGATGACGAGGTGGGAGCTTGGCCACGACTAATTGCCATGCTTTTGGGTTCATGGAGAAAACAGGTTCTGAAAAAAAAGAAAGTATCACCCAATTTGTTTGTGAGGGTGTGTGTGTGTGTGTGTGTGGTGTGTGTGTGGTGTGTGCGCGTGTTGGGGGTACAGAGGGGCCGTGAGGGTAGGGATGGGTGGGCACTCGTGGGCTCAGCAGTAGCGGGAGGGTATGTGAGTCCTTGCTTTTATTGTCTCTGAAGCAGCTGCACCCCTAGTCTTCCCAAGGGTTAGTTACTTGGGTCAATAAATTCTCCACTTTGCCTCAGTTAGTTGAAACTAGGTCACTTGTAACAATTTAAAGAATAATATATGAGCCTTGGAGGAATTAATCAAAGAGGGCGGATGATTAAGGCATTAGGTAAAACTGGCTCTTTGAGCAGCTGCGAGAGGGCAGGGTTTGAGCTGGGTGAGGGTCTGTGGATGGCAGAGGTGAGAACATAGTCTAGGCCCCTTGGCTTCTTCTGGAAAGTGAAAGCCCCCAGGCCCCCATTCAACTTGACTGCAAAGGCTTTAGGACTTAGGGGAGAAATGAAAATGTATTCTTTTACATCAGAGGAAAAAGTGTCTAACAGGTTGTGAATAATTCAGATTTAATTACTAGGAAAATGCCTTCCTTTTCTTTTTTCTTTTTATTCTGTCCCCTGCCTGATGCTTAGGCAGCAGGTTTAGGAGATATTTTTGTTCCAGAAATTCCACTTGAGAAATAGTTGGCCAAGTCCTCAGCTTTTCTTCTTGCTGGGTGTGAAAACAGGGGTGTTTGGGGCATGGGCAAGAAGGAGCAGTGGGTATGCCCTAGCTTTTCCTACTGGATGCCGCCAGGGCTTGTGTTTCCTCTGGGGGTCTTACTCTAATGCCTGGGGCCTCTGAGCTTGTGGGTCGTAGATTAGAAGGTACAGGCATGAGATGTTCCTAACCATGCGGATGGGTGCCATTACAATTTTGTGGTATTATGTCTCAGACAGGCCCTCACCACTGCTTGGCAATCCTATTACACGCCTACTGCCATTGGTTTCAAACCTCATTACTCACTTCGAACCCTCCATACTCGCTATCCCATCCCCATCCACCGTGCCTCCTCCCCAGAAGATGAGTTTTTTAAATAATGGCTTTATTGAAATATAATTCATATGCCATAAAATTCACCCCCTCAAATCAAACAATTCAATGATTTTTATATTTTATTCACCATTAACCCTCTCTAGTTTGAGAACATTTGTATCACTCCAAAAAGGAGCCCCATACCTATTAGCAAGTACTCTGCCTCCCAGCCCCCCTCCCCCCCAGTCCCTGGCAATGGCTAATCTAATTTTTCTATTAGCTCAATGGGATTTGCCTATTCTGGACTTTTCCTATAAATGGAATCTCATAGTATGTGGTTTTTGTGACTGGCTCTTTCACCAGAATAGTTTTTTTGATTGATCCATATTCTGGCATGTATCAGCATCTCCACTTCTTTTTATGGCTGAATAAAATTCTTTTGTATGGATATGTATTTTTTTTTTCATTCATCAGTTGATGGACATTTGGTCTTTTCCAGCTTGGGGCTTTCTGTTGTTTTCTTTTTCTTGTCTAATTGCCCTAGCAGAAACGTTCTGAAATGGTTTAATGTAGTTGTTCTTGGGTATTTCATGGGCTTTGGAATCAGCCAGATCTGGTTAAGATTTCTATTCCACTCACGTTGTGATTGTAAGCTGGAATCTCGACTCCTTTGAACTTTGATCTTTCACCCAACTCATAGGGTTTTTTAAACATGTATTTTTAAGTTAAAGTATAAATTATATAGAATAAAACATACAGGTGTTTAGTGTTCAGTTTGGTGAGTTTTGAGTATTGTATACGTTTGTGTAACAATCATCCCAAAACAAGGTATGAAGCATTTCTACCATCCCAGAAAGTTCACTTGTACCATTTTCTACTCAATCTGTTTCTTCTATCACCATAGCTTCTCTTAGCCAGTTCTTAGATTCATATAAGTAAGATTACACAGTATGTTCTCTTTTTCAACTACCTTCTTTCATTCAATATACTATTTTTGAGATGTGTCCATGTTGTTATATCTTTTGGTAGACACATTTCTCATCTGTCATGTATAAATACCTAGACTTGGAATCGCTAGGCCACATAGTTGATACATATTTAATTTTATAAGAAACTTCCAAACAGCAAAATGGTTGCCCTTCTCTGCATTCTTTTCTTCCCTCCTCTGCTCTGCATTCTCATAGCGGTGTATCAGAGTTCTAGTTGCTCCATACCCTTGTTGACTTCTGGGATTGTCAGTCTTTTTGATCTTAGCCATTCTAGGAGGTGTGAAATGACATTTTAGTGAGGTCTTAATTGGCATTACTCTGGTGGCTAATGACAATGAACACCATTTCATGCGCTTATGAGTCCCTGGTAGATCTTTTCTTGTGAATTTTGTCCATGGCTTTTACTCATTAAAAAAATTGAGTTGTTTTCTTTTTGTTGTTAATTTATAGGAGTTCTTTACATATTTTAGATACTATTCCTGGGCACCTGGGTGGCTCAGTGGGTTAAACCTCTGCCTTCGGCTCAGGTCATGATCCTAGGGTCCTGGGATTAAGGCCTACATCCGGCTCTCTGCTCAGCAGGGAGCCTGCTTCCTCCTCTCTCTCTGCCTGCCTCTCTGCCTACTTGTGATCTCTCTCCCTGTCAAATAAATAAATAAATAAATAATCTTTAGATGCTATTCCTTTGACAAAGACACTGTATTTTTTCCCGGTCTCTGTGTATAGAGCTGTTTTGAGATTTAAATGAGGAATTACATGTTAAGGACAGTGCTTGACACATAGTAATTATTCAAAAGAGAGAGACAGAGGTTACCAGAGCGTGATCTCAATTCTCTGCCCATCCCACTGAAACTGAGCTGCATCTTCACCCATTTTAGGATCTTTACCCTGTGACAGAAGAAGATAAGAGTTTCTCAATCTAATCCACCTCAGCAGAGATTCTGCTGTATGCCCTCTTATATCTTTAGCTTCTTTATCTTCTATTCGTCCATATTCAAAATCTAAAGTCTCTTCCATCAAAAATAAAAACAGGGGGAGACAGATAAGGGACAATGATTTTAAGTGAACTTGCTATCTTTCTGGAAGTTTTAGGATTTTCTCTTTATTCTTTTTTTAATTGTTTTTTCAAAAAGATTTTATTTATTTATTTATTTATTTATTTATTTATTTATTTATTTTACTTTAAACTTATTTTATTTTTTCAGTGTTCCAAGATTCATTGTTTATGCCCCACACCCAATGCTCCATGCAATACATGCCCTTAGTACCTACCACCAGGCTCTTCCATCCCCCCACCTCCTTCCCTCTAAGACCCTCAGTTAATTTCTGAGTCCAAAGTCTCTCATGTTTCCTTTCTCTGCCAGAATTACCCTACTTCTCATTCCCTTTCCTTCTCCTAGTGTCCTCTATATTACCCCTTATGCACTGCAAGTAAGTGAAACCATGTGATACTTGACTTTCTCTACTTGGCTTATTTCACTCAGTATAATCTCTTCCAATCCAGTCCATGCTACAAAAGTTGGATATTCGTCCTTTCTGATGGAAGTATTCCATTTATACATGTACCACATCTTCTTTATCAGCCATTTGTATGTCTTCTATGGAGAAGTGCCTCTTCATGTCTCCTGCCCATTATTTGATGTGTTCATCTTCTTTTTGGATGTTGAGTTTGAGTAGTTCTGTATAGATCTCGGGTATCAGCCCTTTGTCTGTAGTGTCATTTGCAAATATCCTCACCCATTCTGTGGGTTGCCTCTTTGTTTTGTTGACTGTTTCCTTTGCTGTACAGAAGCTTTTTATTTTGATGAAGTCCCAGAAGTTCATTTTCGCTTTTGTCTCCTTTGCCTTTGGAGACGTGTCTTGAAAGAAGTTGCTGTGGCCGATGTCAAAGAAGTTACCGTCTATGTTCTCCTCTAGGATTTTGATGGATTCCTGCCTCACGTTGAGGTCTTTCATCCATTTCGAGTTTGCCTTTGTGTGTGGTGTAAGGGATTTTTCTCTTTATTCTTGATGGTTCCACTATAGTGTGTATCTGAGTGTGGGACTTTTTCAATTCATCTTATCAGTGCTCTCAATGGGTAAGCATCTCACTGTTCCCACAAGGAGGTGTACTTGTTTTATCTCGCCAGTTAATCACCTTGTCAAGTACTCCAGGGCCCCACCTTTCCTTCTTCTATCCAGGTGCAGGTTGGAGGCTCCCTCCCCACATTCCTACCTTCTCTGGAGATAAACTTAAAGGTTTTGGTGGTTTCCTCCCATTTTATAGTTTTTATCTGTCTGCTTATGTGCTTTCAGCTTTGTCTTAAATTTTCTGACTATCTGATGACACTTCCTTGTTTTCCCATGCTGTTACAGCTTTCTTTCATAGGGTTGGAGGGTAACACAGACATGGGGGCTTATACTCAGTTTGTCATGTGAGTTTCCTCCAAGGGAACTTTCTTTTTCTTCTTCTTCTCCTCCTTCTCCTCCTTCTCCTCCTCCTCCTCCTCCTCCTCCTCCTCCTCCTCCTCCTCCTTCTTCTTCTCCTTTTCTTTTAAAATATTTTATTTATTTATTTGAGAGAGAGCTAGAGAAAGAGAGAGACAGAGCTCCCTGCTGAGTGAGGAACCTGATGTGGGGCTCGATCCCAAGACCCTGAGATCATGACCTGAACCAAAGGCAGATGCTTAACTGACTGAGCCACCCAGGCACCTCCAAGGGAACTTTCTAACACTCAACTTGTGTGTTGTGTACAGAGCACAGAATTGGTTCATTACAGGCACTCAGGAAGTTAATGTCAGATCGAATCAAGGGACAGACAGGTGGGTGGTAGAGAAACTGTCCAGACACCATAAAGCCCATTAGGCTTTCAGTCCTGACCCCCATAATATAATGTGCAAGAGATGTGCTGGAAAAATGGACAGACTAGTTAAGGGACTCTGAGCATTATTTTACCTCTCTGGGCCTTACTTTCCTTATTCCTAAAATGGGCCTGGTAATAATTCCTACCTGGGGGGATTGCCATGAGGATAAATGCAACAATGCCCAGAAAGTGCTTAGGATGCAGCATATTCATCCATAAGGATTCAATTTGTTTTAAACTAACAACACATATTTCAGATTAAAACTATTTGAAAGTCACATGATCTATGTTACTTGCAGCCAATCCCATCTTCCCTACAACTCTCCCTCCCCCAAGGCTGTTTCCTCTTTCACCCGAACCTTCCTCCACTTACACCCCAACACACCCCTCGGCAGCTCTGTGCCGTCTCTCCCAGCAACCCAGACACTTGCCACATCATCTTCCCTTTAATGGGCCTTAATAAAAACCCTTAACCAAGCCTGTCATCACTGTCAGCAGGAGGTGAGTAAGCAATTAGCATTCCTTACTTAATGGGACAGTATTTCTCTTGGGGTGCCAGTACCAATTAGGAGATGGAAATAAAGTTTTTGTCTTGTTCCCTGATGGGCATAGTACAATGTGTGGTACAGCCCCTTTTCTTCAGGGCACCAGACAGGTGGACTTGAGAACACCTGTAGCACTAGAACGGTGACCTAGAGGTCATCATCTTGTAAGTCAGGCTTTAGAAGTACAAATGCTTCTCGTGCTCTAACAGTGCCCAACAAGTCTATCCAGGGTTGATTGGAAGGCGTGAAGCCATGAATCTAGAGCAAGTGATTGATAAAAAAGGAACACAGAGGATGCATTTCTGGTGATTAAGAATGCATCATGTACCAAGAGATGTCAGAAGAAATGTAGAGAATGTATTTCTGGTTGGAGTAAAAGAAAGTAGTCATTTCTTTGGCAATTATTTATTGAGTGCCTACTGGGCTGGGGTTAGAGCAGGAAATAAAACAGACCCAAATCTCTTCTCTCATGTTGTTTACATTGCAGTTTAAGGGTCGTGGAGGGGACCACCGGACCCAAAAGAAAAAGAAAACTTGGGCCATGGTGGTAAATATTTTAAGATTAGTGATGATCATGAGTAGCTTCTTTAAGACAGATCTCCAAGGACAAATGGAAGACCTTGGACCCTTGATCTTGGCTGGCAAGAGGAGCAGAGAAACCTCAAGAGCTCAATGAGTTTTGTGGGGAGAGGCTGAGAGATTCTCCCCAGCTCTTGGGCAGGACTGGAGAGGGCTGATGGATATCAAGGGGACCTGTGACCTAGTTTGGTGGCTGGGGTGGGAGGGCGGTTCTTGAGAAAGTCATAGTAAAGTGATGGAGGGATGGGGTGGCATGAACTCACAAGCAAGCTTGCGTCACTGGGTGCTGGTGGCTAGAAGAATCCAGGGTTTGGGGATTGAGGATGCCATAGAATAAAAATAATGGTTATGGGCATGTGATTTGAGCTCAAGCAGATCTGGGTTTGAGTTGGGGTCTGCCACCTGCAGTGTGTGTGACCTTGGAAAGTCTTGCACTTTCGCTGCAGATGGAAACTTCAGTTTCTTCATCTTTAAAATGGGAATAATGTTGTAGCTTGGTTGTATGGATTTAGCAGGCTAATGAGTGTATGTATATATATATATATATATATATATATATATATATATATATATATATATGGACTTTGCAATATATATATACACACACCCCAACACTATTACCCTGTTTGCAGAATTGCCTCTGCATGGGCTGACTCACAGCCACCTCCACGGAGTGCCTGGCTGGAAATACACCCCTTTCTCCTCGGACCTGCAGTGGCCATCATCCCAGGGACTTATTTGCTCAGACATCCAGGGTTGCTCGGTGTCCATTCTAGCTGGGCAAGGGGCTCCTGGCTGTCTTCTGTGTCCTTGCACTTAGAGGCTTCTTTTCACTTTGTTTTTAAATATTTCCCGAAGCTCTAATTGCTACACTTCCTCAAATGTTTTTAATACAGGCAATCAGTGAGTACTGCAATTAGGAGAGTCTAATTGCCATCGGCATTCTCTCTCTTCTCTCAGAAACCACCATTGGAACAGTCACAAATAAACCTTAATGAAGACCAAAGATCTTTCTCCAGTCGAAAGCCGTTTGTAATCATGGTCTGTTATTGTCAAAGCCAGCAGGCGGAGGGGACCTTGCAAGGACTGTTACATATTCAGCAGCAGGAGGAGCAGGGAGAGGTGTGGTTGGGGTCTGGGGTGAGCAAGCCAGGCTTGTGTGCGTGTGGGGACTCTGGTCCATGCTGATGCCCCAGAAGGCTTGCACTCATTCCATCTCCGTATTGTTGCGTTTTAATGTATTTAGTTGGGTGATAAAGTCTCCTGAGTCACTCTTTTAAAAAAATTCTCAAGATGCAGCATGTGAACGGGAAAGTGTACACGTCTTAAGATTTGATGAGCTTTTAAATATATATATAGACCCCATGTAACCACCACTTGGATCAAGATTTAGAACATTTCCAACATCCTGGGAGGCTCCCTCCTGCCTTTCTATGGAGTGTGTCGTCAGGGTAGAATCAGAAAAGCAGAACCTCAGGGACAGCTGGGTTCTCAGAAATGATAAGAATTTGGCCATACCCCACCACGGGACCATCTGGGGGAAATAAAAGTCCAAGAGAGGGTGTAGGGAAGTCTGAGAGAAGGCACTCACTTCAAGCATGGACACAAGTGCATGAGTCAGAGCTTGTAGGGAAGCCTAGAAGCCCGTCCTGCCAGTCCAGGAGTCAGACCCTCGTGGTGCAGTGTTGGGACCTCCTGGCGCCCGCTAGTTTGAGGCCATTAGTGGAAGTCGGCCGGGGTGGCCTCTTGGGCCTCTCCGGAATACTTCCGCGTAGGTGATCTAGCTGAATTTTCCCCCGCTTGGCTCTTAGCCCACGCGCAGACTGGCGAATTTAGCCCCACCCAGCAGTCCGGCCTGAAATCTGCCTAAGGCCTTAGTGATAGGCACGTAATGAGTTCCTATTGGCCCCCGCTACTTCTTTTACTCCCTCCTTTCCTCTCTATATAATTGTGTCTCTGATACAATAAAGGGGAGATTGCTCGCCTTCACGGGCTGACTCAACTCCTGGCTTGGTGGGGGTTCTTTCCTGGTTTCAGGGGGGTGGCCGCGCCATGGACACTTATCATCTTGCTCAGCCCCCAGAGGATTACAGGGTGGTCCAGTTATCCTTCCCCCGCACCAGTATTGCGGAGAGCAACAGTGCAGAAAACCGTGGAAGGCTGTAGGTGCATCAGAGCTGCTGCCTCTGTGAGTTAACACTGAAGCATCTCATGGTGGATCAGGTCCCTGTAGGTCAGCAAGGCGGTACCTCAGACGGTAGCCAAGGCCTTAGCATGGTGTTCATGGGGCGTCCGGTGGGGGAAGGTGGTGAGGGGGGTGTGGGTCGCAACCTTATCATTTCTGAGAACCCAACTCTCCCAGGATGTTGGCTGCACAGGGGGATCATCTGGGGAGCATTAAAAAATGCTGATGCCTACCCCCCTCCCCCCCCAGATTTTGATATGAAGCTTGGGCATCATCAGGGCAGCCTAGGTTGTGGGGCAGGACTCACTGCTTGGCAGGCTGGCTCTCCTCCCACGGGCTTTCTGTCTTCCCATGTAACAAAAAAGGGAAGTGGAATGGAGGCTGACCTCCTTGGGATAGGTCCCCTTTGTACTTACAGGCTCTTTTTCCTTCTGCCCTTATTGCTTCTGGCTCACAGATCAGCCGGCAGCGATAAGATCTGAAACACGGGGCAGCCAGGAACTCTCAAGACTCAAGGCCAAATGGCCTCCTTCCAGTTGACCAGAGATTGCTGCACGTGCCCAAACTCTCCCCTTTTCTCCCCATGATCGCAAGTGGGGGTGGTCTGCAGGGTCAGAGGGATGCTATCTGAGCATAGGTCCCTTGGGGGCGGAATTCTCAGGCTAATCTCCCCTGCTGTGATGGCCACAGTTAACAAGACTGTTTTGTATATTTGAAAATTGCTAAGGGAACAGATCTTAAAAGTGCTCATCACACAGACACACAGAAATGGTGACTATTCGAGGAATGGATGTGTTATTTAACCCTTTTGTGGAGTTCATTTTGCAACATATACATAATAGCAGATCATTACATTGTATGCCTTAAACTTGCACAATGTTAATGTCGATGCTAGCTCAATAAAGTTGGGGGGAAAGAAATGGGCAAAAATGTTTGGACTCTTAAAATTATCCCCTTCTCTGAGCCCCACCCTAAGTCAAGTGAATCAGACTCTCAGGGACCAGGGTCCTGGCATAGGCAATTTTTTATTTTATATAATTTTAGTAATTTCATAAATGCTTATATAGAGGTACATTACAGTAGAAGACACAAATTTTAAGTGCAGCTCAATGAATTTTTACAGAAATATATACCCATGTACCACCATCCTGGTAAAACTACAGAACTTTCTGGAGCACCTGGGTCACTCAGTCGATTAAGCGTCTGCCTTCAGCTGAGGTCATGATCCTGAAGAGGGAGAACTAGGTTCTTGTCTCATGGAGTCAGAATGAATATTGCAGACAAAAGAGAGTGAGTATAAAGCGATAAGATTTTATGAAGCAAGGATACAGAAAAAAAAAAACAAACCTCTCAGGAGTGAGAGGGGTCCTGAGAGGGTTGCCATTGAGGACCTTTAGGGTTGGTGTTTTATGGAAAGCTAACTATCGAACTAAAATCTTTTTGACTTCTCTACTGGTGACACCATTGATTAAGGACTAGTGATATCATCTTTAATGGCTTATTTCTTTTTAGGGTCTGGTTATTCTCTGTTGACCACAGGACACTTGTCATAAATAAGACTCCCCCCTTGGACACCTAGGGCAGAATAGTCTGGAGTGTTCCTTATCTCTGGTTTCCTTATACTTCCACATTTTTGGGATTTCGGTGAGTCTGACCATGGAGCCCCCCTTCTATCTCTCCCTACTTAGCCCTGCCTGTCCCAGGGTGCTGGGATTGATTGAACCCCGGCATCGTGGGTGCCCTTGCTCAGTGGGGAGTGTGCTTCTCCCTCTCCCTCTGCCTTTCCCCCTGGTTGTGCTCTTTCTATGTCAAATAAATAAATAAATAAAATCTTAAAAGAAAAAACTATTAAGCTTTCTAGCATCAACTCCCTAAGCTCCTGTATGTCTCCTAGGCAGTAATGGCCCCCCTGTCCCCCCCCCAACACAAGGAACCACTTGTATCATCTAGAATAGTTTTGCCTACATTTGAACTTCATGTACACGGCCCCGTGGAGTACACACTCTTTTAGATCTAGCTTCTTTCTTTTCACGTAATGTCTGTGAGATTCATCTACGGTGTCCGGGGAAGCTGAAATCCACTCCATCGGCTGAACAGGTCCCAGTGTATTGATCCATTCTATTATGATAGAAATTTGATTCCTTTCCACTTTTGGTCACCGTAATAAAAGCTCCTGTGGTCATTTTTGTGACTTATCTTTGGGTGTAATAGGGTCCGTGTTTAAAGGAATGAGGCTGATACAAAAGCGAAGGTTAAGCAAAGCTTTATTTCGCACCAAGCGTGGAGAATTGTACTGGCCAGCCAGGGTGGCTTCTCAAGAGAGAGAAATTGACGCCACCTAATTTCTCAGGCTAGCTTTTTTTTTTTTTTTAAAGGTTTTATTTATTTATTTGACAGAGAGAGAGAGACCATAGGCAGTCAGAGAGGCAGGCAGAGAGAGGAGGAAGCAGGCTCCCTGCCAAGCAGAGAGCCCGATGTGGGCCTCTATCCCAGGACCCTGAGATCATTACCTGAGCCGAAGGCAGAGGCTTTAACCCACTGAGCCACCCAGGTGCCCTCAGGCTAGCTTTTATAGGGTGACCCCCTCCAAATCACAAGCTAACGGGGTTAATCTGCATTTGTATTGCTCCAGGAACCCAGAAGTTGAGGGCCTTCAGCCGCCCATTCTTAGTTTGCATCTAAATGCCTTCCAGGTCCTCCCTGGAAGGGAGGTTAAGGGGGTTAACTGATTGGGCGTCTCCCCCAACCTGGCTCGCCTTTGTTTTCCAGGGGCCCTTTGCCCAGAACACCTGGAGCTGTTTTTCTGAGTAAACAAGATGGTGGCTTGGACTTCGAAATAGGTCCTTACAGGTGTAACTCATTTTGGGGGCGTTTGTTTTTCTTGTGCATATGGTTGGAAGTGGAATTGCCAGGACATAGGGCAAGTGTAAGTTTCGTGTTTGCAGACAGGAACTAGGTGTGTTGTTTTCCTTTTTTTTTTTTTTTTAAAGATTTTATTTATTTGACAGAGAAAGACACAGCGAGAGAGGGACCACAAGCACACAAGCAGGGGAGTGGGAGAGGGAGAAGCAGGCTTCTCACAGAGAAGGGATCCCAGGATCCTGGGATCATGACCTGACCTGAAGGCAGAGGCTTAATGACTGAGCCACCCAGGCGCCCCAGTTGTTGTGTTTTCAGCATAATAAGGCCAGATTTATTATTTCTCAAGTGTTAAACAAAATTCAACCAAATAGATTTGAAGGTTTAATTGGCTTTACTAAGTGGTTCATGTCTCAAGGAGCGCACCGCCCAACAAGTAGAGTGAGCTCTGAGGAGTCCTGCAAGACGGAAAATTTTTATAGGGAGAAGGGAGGGACGGGAAGTTATTAGCAAAAGAAAAGAAAAGAAAGGATTGTTTCAGGCAAGGTTACCTTCCCTTAGAGGGAAGGGCAGGGGGATTACTTCATTTTAGATGGAAGAAGGAGAGCGGGTGTGAGAGATTACCTCACTGGAGCTGATCAGAAAAATCCCTGATTGGCTTAAAATTCTGGAAAGAGGGTGAACCTGCAAAAAAGTCTTGATTTGCTGTCCTGGGGGCAAGCAACTCGGCCTTGGCTTTGTGGCTTTCTTTTCAACATCCTCAATCCTGTCCTTCCTTTCTCCCACTCTGAAGCCTGCTGGTGTCCCCAGATGTCCTTTCCTTAAAATCTGCTCTCCCTCTCCAGCAAATAATCAAGCCCCAGCCACTCGAGCTGCCCCACCAGACTTTGATGGCTGCTGTCCTCCGCTTTCTGGTTGGTGGGAAGGGATGAGCTCTGATCTCTCTTTCTCCTAGTTTCTCGATGTGGAGAGAAGGAAGTGTCCTGGTCCTATGGATGAGGGGTGCAAGGACAAAGGGGGATATTCTTCCAACTCAGCTATACCTTGCTTTCTCCTAAGGTAGTTGAAAAAAGACACTCACTCCTTGCTTCCCTGAGGATTGATTTACTAATCAAAGACTTCTCGGCCCCCAGCCGAGTGCCTCCCCCACCCCAGCTTTGGTAGACCTCAAAAGGCTGCACAGGAAAAATCTGCCAAAAAGGGTGAGGTGTGAGCTCAAGCCAGTTCTGGTTATTTTGGAGAAACGGTAAGATTTATTACCCTACTGACACCTGCCCAATGTTGTGAAATATTTAAAATCTAATACAGTTGAGGCTAACATAATTATTAGAGGAATATGAAAGTGTTAATGTTTCAGAGAACTGGATGCTACCCGGCCCAGTATTAATCAGTGGGAAGCTTACTATTCAAACAGAATTGGAATGAACTGGGCTGCTTTAACTGTCTTTGTGTTCAGA
This sequence comes from Spilogale gracilis, assembly GCA_004023965.1. NCBI lineage: Eukaryota > Metazoa > Chordata > Mammalia > Carnivora > Mephitidae > Spilogale > Spilogale gracilis. Next base: position 108,167 of record PITA01003011.1, on the reverse strand, counting down.
GGACATTATCTTCTCAAGGGTGGAATGGCTCCATTTGCATAATGTCATTCCTTTTGTTCCTTCTGTTGTCCCAACTGATTGCTTTAGAATATTCGACCTCTGCCACTCCTCCTATCTTTCTTGCCAATAATGATTGTCCTCTTCCCTCTTGATATGTAAAACATAGGTAAACTGAGCCACTTCAAAGCATGTGGCTTCCTGTGACTTCCCTCCACTGGGTTGGTGCTGTTATCACGTTGACCATGGGTTGCAGGAGACTGGATCTGGGTGGGGAGAGAGGAGCCCACTCCCTGGGCTCCCCGCTGAATGGAAGCGTCTTATTAGAGTCTCCTTCCTAAAAAAAAAAAAAGAAATTCTCCTTCCTGAGATAGACTTGAAGTGGGGACTGCTTGTTTCCTTGTGGTTAATAAAATCCACTAAGTTTCTGCAGCTCAGCTGCTCTGCCTTCTCTAAATTGTCCTGAGACCTTAAGGGACAAGGCTACTGGCCTGAGGATGGACATGGCTAACATTGATAATTATGCAATACGTTTTCATTTCTCATTAGCTGACTATGAGCTGGTTGTGTGTTAAGGGCCACACAAGGGTCACCTTTGATCTTCACCTCACCTGGGAAGGTGGATTCTGCTGCTATCTCCATTTTGGAGTATGGGGAAGGAAAGCCTTTTCCCTCTATCCTCTTATATTCTGTACCTGGGTCATGTAAATTAACCTGACAAATGATAAGTTAACTGGAGAAGGTGCTTTTAATTTTTTTTTTTATGCACACGAATAGGGTCCGTGTTTAAAGGAATGAGGCCGATGAAAAAACAAAGGTTAAGCAAAGCTTTATTTCACACCAAGCATCAGAATTTTTACTGGCCAGCCAGGGTCATTTCTCAGGAGAGAAATTGACAATGCCTAATTTTCCAGACTAGCTTTTATGGGGCAAACTTGCAAACCAGAGTTAATTTGCATCTTCTTTGTCCCTGGAGCTCGGAGGTTGGGGTGAGTAGTGAGTACGGTAAGTGACCATTAATCCTCAATTTGTATCCTTATAGGGTCTGGAGATTGAGGGCTGTTTGATTGGGCACCTCCCCCAACCTGGCTCACCTTTGTTTCCCAGGTGCTGCTTGCCCGTATTCCTTGAAGCTGGTTTTTGTTTGTTTGTTTTGTTTTTTACATTTGTTAAAATGTATTTTATTTTATTTTATTTTATTTTATTTTATTTTATTTTATTTTATTTTTTTTGACTTTAAATTTGTTTTATTTGTTCAGTGTTCCAAGATTCATTGTTTATGCCCCACACCCAGTGCTCCATGCAATACGTACCCTCAGTACCCACCACCAGGCTCTCCGATCCTCCCACCCCCTTCCCTCCTAGACCCTCAGTTTATTTCTGAGTCCAAAGTCTCTCATGTTTCGTTTCTCTGCCAGAATTACCCTACTTCCCATTTCCTTTCCTTCTCCTACTGTCCTCCATATTACCCCTTATGCACCATATGTAAATGAAACCATGTGATACTTGACTTTCTCTACTTGGTTTATTTCACTCAGCATAATCTCTTCCAATCCAGTCCAAGTTGCTGCAAAAGTTGGATATTCATCTTTTCTGATGGAGGCGTAGTATTCCATTTATACATGTACCACATCTTCTTTATCCATTCATCTGTTGAAGGGCTTGACCCTTCCACAGTTGGTTCTTTCCATAGTTTGGCGATTGTGGCCATTGCTGTAATGAACACCGTGATCACCAAGACAGCATGGTACTGGCACAAAAACAGACAAATAGACCAATGGAACAGAGAAGAGAGTCCAGATATGGACCCACAAATCTATGGTCAAATCATCTTCGACAAAGCAGGAAAAAATATCCAGTGGAAAAAAGACAGTCTCTTTAATAAATGGTGCTGGGAAAATTGGACAGCTACATATAGAAGAATGAAACTAGACCATTCTCTTACACCACACACAAAGGCAAACTCGAAATGGATGAAAGACCTCAATGTGAGGCAGGAATCCATCAAAATCCTAGAGGAGAACATAGGCAGTAACCTCTTTGACATCGGCCACAGCAACTTCTTTCAAGACACGTCTCCAAAGGCAAAGGAGACAAAAGCGAAAATGAACTTTTGGGACTTCATCAAAATAAAAAGCTTCTGTACAGCAAAGGAAACAGTCAACAAAACAAAGAGGCAACCCACAGAGTGGGTGAGGATATTTGCAAATGACACTACAAAGGGCTGATACCCGAGATCTATACAGAACTACTCAAACTCAACATCCAAAAGGAAGATGATCACGTCAAATAATGGGCAGGAGACATGAAGAGGCACTTCTCCATAGAAGACATACAAATGGCTAACAGACACATGAAAAAATGTTTGTCATCACTAGCTATCAGGGAAATTCAAATCAAAACCACACTGAGATACCAGTCACTTTCACTTACACCAGTCAGAATGGCCAAAATTAACAAGACAGGAAACAACAAGTGTTGGAGAGGCTGCGGAGAAAGGGGAACCCTCTTACACTGTTGGTGGGAATGCAAGTTGGTGCAGCAGCTTTGGAAAACAGTGTGGATATTCCTTAAAAAATTAAAAATAGAGCTATTCTATGACCCTGCAATTGCACTACTGGGTATTTACCCCAAAGATACAGATGTAATGAAAAGAAGGGCCATATGTACCCCTTGAAGCTATTTTTATGAGTAAGCATGATGGCGGCTTGGATTTTAAAAGAGGACCTTACACACTAGGACCTCACAGAAAAGGAATAAAAGCTCAAAGTGGTTGGGCCCAGGAGCTTATATACCATTCTCACCAAGGGTGATACATTTATAAGTGACATAACAAAAAGGAAAGAGGTTTGGGCTTCAAAGGGCAGTAGATGGTGAGAAATTAAATATTTGGGGGAAACTAATGGAAGGTGAGGGTTATTTCAGTAAGATTTGTTTATGCAGATCCAACTTGGTGTCATCTCCAGTGTTAAGACTCATTTCCTTTTGCTGGTGTGGTAATGGGGAGTTGGGGGCAGCTTCACAAAGGGAAATTTGGGCCTGTCTTTAGGCAGAAAGGGGGAGGGTAGAGAGATTTTTCTTAAATCTGCTGTTTCTTGATTGCCTTCAGCTCAAAACAATCCTTCTGTATGCTAGGAGGGTGGGGCGTGTCCTCATCCCTTCTAGCCCCTGAGTAGACTAAGTGTCAAGTGCAACTTGCCTAAAGTCAAAGAGCAGGGACTTGAACTGGGCCTTTTTTAAAGACAGGAAAGTGGGGTTGGGGCAGCAAAGTCATTAGGTCAAGGTCATGTAGCTCCAAATTTCTGCTTTTCCAAGCTTGTTAGCCCTTGGGACAGTCAGCACTGAGGAAGTGGCTAGACTCTACCCCTCCTTCCACCTCAAATAAATAAATAAATAAAGTCTTTATAAAAAATAATAAAAAAAGAAAAGCCTCGGTTCTGATCGGGCCCTTCAACTGATTGTGCCAGGCCCACCCAGATTCTTGATAATAAGCCATGTAAAGTGGAGTGATTATATACGTTAATCACATTGCAACATTGCTTCACAGCAACACTTGCATCGCTGTTGGCTGCAATAACTGGGTTGTTCACATAAAACTGACCATCGCAGTGCTCAATAAACTCTTGCTGAATCGAAAGGTAATAAGAAGCTAGTATTTACTGAGCAGTTAATAGATACTAGGCACTGTCCTAAGAACTTTGTATGTATTAACTATTTTCCTTTCCCAACACATTTATAAAGTCGGTTTTATTATGACTTGTGTCCAACATTAGTGCTACTTACCAACCGGTATTTGCTCTTCTTTCTCTAGGCATGTGGTAGGTTTTCACTTGGCTGTTGTCCTTCAAATTCAGTAGGGCCACGTGACTCATTTAGTTCAACAGATTAGGAGCCGGAATGCTGTGTTTCACTTCCAGGCAGGCACATTTAAGAGCTAGCTTATCACTCTCTTTCTTTTCGTCTTATCACTTTGACCAGCAAAGACCAGATGGTGGAAACCCTACCATCTTGGGTCTCCCGGATTGGGCAACATGAACAGAGTGATATTTGTTTCTACCGCATAAACCAACCTATCCCCATTATCTCGTTTTAGAGAACAGGAAACTGAGGCACAGGGCAGTGAAGTGACTCGTCCAAAGTCACACACCTAGGAGTCAGGATTCAAACTCAATCATCTATGAGCCCTTACCATCTAGAACCCCAGAATGACTCAGATTGCCATCCCCCCCCACCCAAGCTTGATTCTTCAGCTTTCCCTTTGGAAGAAGCTTTTACTTCCCTTTCTCCCACCCCAGGCATTTGGCAACGTCTGGAGACATTTTTGGCTGTCACCACTTGGGGGTGGCGGAGGGGGGGGGGGATTTGTGCTCCTGGCATCTGGTGGGTAGAAGCCAGGCCTGCTGCTAAACAGCCTTCGTACTTGACAGTCATCCCCCCTCTAACCCCCCAGGCAAAAAGCTATCCAGCCCCAGATGTCAACAGCACAGCTGGAACAAAGCTCTGACTTTGCTCTTGCAATTCCTCTGTTGCTGAAGTTAATCACAGTTGGCTTCTTTTGCTTGCAACCAGAGACTTGGTTGGGTTGTCATGAGTTAGTAAATTAATTAATGGAGAACAGTAAGGTGTCAGTGCTGGGGCTGGTCTTATGTGACATTTGCCTAACTGATCTGGAGGAGTGAGGGCTGTGAGCCCCACATTCCCTGGTGACGCTTCACGGTGCCAGGTAGTGAAATGCCAAGCCACTGGTGATAAGCTGCAGGAAGATCTCACCAGGCTGTGTGAGTGGGCCGAGGAATTGCCAAGGATGAGCTTTAGTGTGGGCAAGTGCAAGGTGCTGCATTTGGCAAAAAATAATCCGAGCTATACTTAGAGGTTCGAAAAGGATGGAACAGGAGAGAAGAAAACAGATGCAAATGGAAAAGACTTCAGGAAGTGATTCCCAAGCTGCTCGTCAGACTCACCTGAGCTCTAGTCAACAATACTGATGCTCAGGCCCTTGTCCCAGGATGTACTTGATCTGAGGTCTGGCCCGTACCACTCAGGCCTGCTTTTTGTCTTCCGTGGGAATCCAGATCCAGTTTCCCCAGATTTTCTGGTTTCCAAAAGAAGCTAAAGATACTGGCTTTTCTGTGTAAGTTCCTACTTTCCCTTTTTTACAGTAACTTTTAATTTTGAAATAACATCAAGCCTCCAGAAAAAAATGCCAAGAATGGCATCAAAGGGTTCTGTAGTCCACACCCAGATTCACCAGTTGCTACTGCTTTATCATTGTAAGTGCTTAATTTTTCAAAACATCCTGTGGTTCAAGCTACATAAGAATGTGATTGGCCTTTAGTCCTTAAATGATCAGTTGGTGACTTCTGAAGGTCAAGCTCACTTTACACCCATCCAATAAGAATCTCTGCTGTAGGGCGCCTGGGTGGCTCAGTGGGTTAAAGCCTCTGCCTTCCGCTCAGGTCATGACCTCAGGGTCCTGGGATTGAGGCCCGCATCGTCCTCTCTGCTCAGCAGGGAGCCTGCTTCCCCCTCTCTCTCTGCCTGCCTCTCTGCCTACTTGTGATCTCTCTCTCTGTCAAATAAATAAATAAAATCTTTTAAAAAATTAAAAAAAAAGAATCTCTGCTGTAGGATCTAGACATTAGTATTTTTTAAAATTTCTGCAGTTGAAGCTAATGAGCAATAGGGCTGAGAACCACTGATCCTGGTCCCACATGATGAGGCCATCCCCCTTACTGATGACAGGTTTAGGCAGACATGTGACCCCATTTGTGTGAAAGATGGTAACACAATGCGTCCTTAAATTCATCTCTGAGCTGCTAAGCGAACTAACCCGGGGGCCCATTTATCTGGGAATTTCTTTTTACAGGAGATACATGTTTCTTAAGTTGTATGGTAGAGAGGACCAGTCACCTGCCAAAGAGTCATGCATACCTTATATCATATAGAGTTATTACCTGGAAGGGTAGAGACCATGGGGCAGGTGTGCCCAAGATGGGCCACTTCGGAATGAAGATTATTTTGAGTTAAAAAGCAATCGGAACCCGGAAGATTCAGGAAAAGCTCTGTACCTTCCCCACAACTGCCTAAAAAGAATTTAGGTAGTGAAACTGCTCTAGGAAGAGAGCCATCACCATAGAAAAGCACATTATGATGGAAACTAGGTATGGGCTACACGGAGGACTGAGTGAGATCTGTTCAGTCAAAGTCCTGTATGTCCCACTGTTTCTGAGTGATCCAGAAACATTTGTTTATCAAACACTCTTTTTCATCCCCCTGTGCATCAGATTCTTTCCCCTTGAAGCCCCAGACCCCTACCCTCTTCTCTTTACTTGAGCATGACATGTATACCTTGTTTTTACTGACTGTCTTTGGAATTTCCATGTCTGTGTGGACTCCCCATACATACTCTATTAAATTTGATTTTCATCTGTTAATTTGTTCTATGTCAATTTGATTTCTTAGTTTGGCTAGAAGGACCTAGAAAGGGACAACATATTCTTGAACCCCAACAGAAGAAACTCTCCAGGCGCCTGGGTGGCTCAGTTGTTAAGCATCTGCCTTCAGCTCAGGTCATGATCCCGGAGTTCTGGGTTCGAGCCCGCATAGGGCTCCCTGCTCAGTGGGAAGCCTGCTTCTCTGTTAAATAAATAAAACTAAAAAAAAAATAAAAATATGGGGACGCCTGGGTGGCTCAGTTGGTTAAGCGACTGCCTCGGCTCAGGTCATGATCCCGGAGACCTGGGATTGAATCCCACATCGGGCTCCCTGCTTGGCGGGAAGCCTGCTTCTCCCTCTCTCACTCCCCCTGCTTGTGTTCCCTCTCTGGCTGTGTTTCTCTCTGTCAAATAAATAAATAAATAAATAAAATCTTAAAAAAAAAAAATAAAAATAAAAAAATTAAAAAAAGAAGAAGAAACTCTCCAACCATGGAGGACATTTTCAGTGGTCCCTTCCTTGGACCCCAGATGGAATGTGACTTGTTCTCACCAATAGAATATGACATGAAGTAGGTTACTTCCGGATCAGGGCGATTGAGCTGAGGTGAACGATCCTTCACCTCCTTACCCGACCCCTCACTCCACCTAGGTGGATAACATCAGGACAACCCTGGAGCCCCAAGGTGGCTGAACCGTAAGACAGAAGCAATTTGGTTTTCTGAGTCAGAGCCCGGAACAGAGCCGCCCAGGACAGCTGCTCAGCTAGGAAACCCACACTGGACTTTGTGTGAGCAAGAGACTAAGTTTGTTGGGTTAAGCCTCTTGGACTTTTGGTGTTTGTTTGCTCTGACAGGTAACCTTGCCTGTCTAAGGAATACAAGCTGTTTGAGTTAGAGTTGGGTGTTACTTGCACCCCAAAGATTATTATTATTATTATTTTAAAATATTTAATTTATTTATTTATTTGAGAGAGAGAAAGTGAGTGAGAGAGAGCATGAGAAGGGAGAAGGTCAGAGGGAGAAGCAGATTCCCTGCAGAGCTGGGAGCCGGATGTGGGACTAGATCCTGGGACTCCAGGATCATGACCTGAGCTGAAGGCAGTGCTTAACCAACTGAGCCACCCAGGCACCCCTATTATTATTTTTTTTTTAAGTAAGTTCTACACTCAATGTGGGGCTTGAACTTATGACCCAAAGATCAAGAGTTGCATGTTCCACCAACTAAGCTAGCCAGGTGCCCCTCAGTGATTCTTATAGCATCAGACAAAGACCGGTGAAATCCAGACCACCATCTGAAAACTGGTTCTTGTTTGTCTGGTTTTGTTTCTGTTTACAAAGAAGCAATCAGCATTCCACCAACTGAACCAACCGTCCAGGAGCTGCTTGCTTTCATCCTGGTGACTTGGCCTTGTCCTTGCCTTATGGTGGCTTTGAGTCTAGACTGATGATTCGTGAGCCTTCACACACTGTCCCCTGGTGTCTGGTACCCGATTCCTCCTCTGTCTTGGCTCTTTCCTAACCAAACTGGCTCTGAGGTTCTGATTTCCCTTGTATAAACATCCTGACTAAATGCCATTCTGTCCAGCTGTTCTGCTGTCCCGAAGAAGGACTCTCAGCTGTCTCCGTATGGCTGGCTGTTCTCCAGTTCTGGAAGCTTCCAGAGGCACAGGTTCTAGTCTGTGTTCGTTTAGTAACTAGGAACTCGGGCTTGCTCAAGGAAAAGGGGAGGTTATGTTGAAGGGATGCAGAAAAAGTCTCCCGGAGGAAATGGGACAGGAAGTTCTCAGAAACCAAGGAAACCACGCTCTCTTTGTGATGTGATGTCTTTCCTTTAAACAGTTTTTTTTTTTTTAATTTATTTGATTTATTTGACAGAGAGAGACACAGCAAGAGGGAATACAAGCAGGGGGAGTGGGAGAGGGAGAAGCATGCTTCCCATTGAGCACAGAGCCTGATATGAGGCTCAATCCCAGGACCCTGGGATTATGACCTGAGCCAAAGGCAGATGTTTAATGGCTGAGCCACCCAAGCACCCCTCCTTTAAACAGCTCTTAATGCATTCACATTCTCTGCTTGCTTCCTTCACGTGGTAGAGCATCCACCAGATGAATAAGCTCCACACTTGACAAGGAGGACGACCGTGGAGAAAGAGATAGTCAGGTTCGTGCCTCTTGTGGAACTTACTTTCTCTTCAGCGAACAAATATATACAAAATATTACAGACTTTTGAACCAGCAAGGATATAAGTATGGACTATACCAAAGACAAATAGCAGATCTCCTACTGAGAATTAGTGAAGGAAGAGGTGACTTGTCAGCTTAGACCTGAAAGATGAGAAAGGGCCAGCTAGATAAAAGCTAGAAGATGTCTCAAGCAACGAGAACAGCAGGTGCAAAGGCCCTGAGGCAGAAATATGTTTGGGGGGATCAAGGAACTGAAAAGAAGATGCAAGACTGTAGGGTAGGCAGCAAGGTGAAAAGTGACAGAATAAAGTTGGACAGATTAGCATAGTCTCAATAATGCAAGACCCCAGAGACCATGGCAAAAATTTGGATTGTATTTATATACAATGGGAAGCCCTTGCAGAGTTGTCCTCTTTTTACCTTGTGCTTAGCCCATTGTTGCTGCCTTGGTCCCAAGGCTTCTTTATACCTTTTCTGTTCTGCTCCCTCTGGCCTACTAGCAACTGCTTTCTGTGTCTCTTAGTTAGAATTCCCAAAAGAGATAATCTGATTGGCTCAGTTTACCTTTTAAAGTCAAGTCACAAAGCCCAAGTCACTGGCCACCCTATGAATAGATTGGCTAGTGGCATGGGGCACTTCGGTGGCTCAGTGGGTTAAGTGCCCAACTCTTGGTTTCTGCTCAGGTCATGATTTCAAGGTTGTGAGACTGAACCCCTGCATCGGGCTCTACACTCAGTGGGGTGCCGGCTTAAGATTCTCTCTCTTGTGTTCCTTCCCTCCTCTAAAGTAAATAAATAAATCTTTAGAAAGAAAAAAAAATTGGCTAGCCACAATTCAGGTGTAGTCTGTGGTCTGGTCAACTGTGCTCTAGGGAAAATTCATGTCAAATTCATGGTCATGTCCACATGTTAGAGACTGTGGATAAAGCAGACAATGATATGAGCTCTTAGAGAAGTATTTCTAAAGGTAAGATTTAGGAAACTAGTATTTCACTGAACACCCAACATTAGACTTCTGAAAATACATATTAACTTGTGTCTAATATACTTAGGGTTTAAGTTCAAAATCACTAACATCCTTGTAATGCTACATCCTCTAGGTCTAGATTTCCCTTAAGATTCACCTGATGCTACTTTCCCTCTCACTCTGAGCTCCAGCTTTGCTGGCTTTTGGAGGGGGAGGGTCTTTCCAGCCTCAGGGCCTTTGCATATGCTACTCTTGTCCCCTGCATGTATCCCACCTTTTACTTGCCTAACTCTAACTCTTCTTTTAAGTTTGATCTAAATGCCATTGCCTCTTCCTTGAGCCTCCATCAGAAATAGAGCCCCCTGTTTTTTATATACCTTAGTAAACAGAGCTGCATCTGGGGGAGAAGATGAGGATCTCAGGAAAGGAGCAAGACATTTGAGAAGCATGACTAGCACAATTTAGGAAGTGACTCTATTGTGTGCTCCGGAGCTGGGCAGATGAAGGGGCGGGGCGTTGAGTACCTGCTTTGCTGTCTCTTAGCAAGTTTCACCATCTATCCAGGGGATTTAACAGGCCTACCTCAAAAGTGAGGATTAGGGTGCCTGGGTGGCTCAGTTGGTTACGCGACTGCCTTCAGCTTAGGTCATGATCCCGGAGTCCCAAGATCAAGCCCCACATCAGGCTCCCTGCCCGGCAAGAAGCCTGCTTCTCCCTTTCTCACTCCCCCTCTTGTGTTCCCTCTCTAGCTGTGTTTCTCTCTGTCAAATAAATAAATAAAATCTTAAAAAAAAAGTGAGGATTAAATGAGACAAAATAAGTGAAGTGCAGAGTGCGTAGAGTGGGGGCCCAGTGACCATGAATACTCTTCACAGGGATTTGAATGACAAGGGTTGGTCAGGATCCTGGCTGCAAACTGTGAGTGCTATAATATTTATTTGGTGCCAGCTCGCTAGGTCCAGCTGAGCAGGCTTCAAGCAAAAGGTCTCCGAGGCCACATGTGCCCAAGCCTGCAGGGAGCAGACCTAGATGGTATGGGATGCAGGGAGCAGACCTAGATGGTGCGGGATGTGGAAGGGGTGGGCAGGAGGCCCTTCCAGGGGTCAGGTCCCTATTTCTCTCCTCCTGCTATCTGGCCTTTTATACTTTGTCCAGAGTAGACGTCCGCCTAGCAAAGGCCCCGGGACCTTTTTCTCCATCCGCATAAGCTTCCCCAGATGCCGTTTTTGTTGTTGCTGTTATTGTTGTTTTTAAGATTTTATTTGAGAGAGAGAAAGCGCACAAGCCCCCAGATGCCCTGTTTTGACAAAGTTCTGGTTCACAGGTCTGCGGGTTGCTGTTTGTTCCATTTCACGGGATTCATTACCTACTTGCTCCCTCTCTCAGATCCTTCCGTCTCCGAGGGGGCCCCAGAGCCCTGATTCCCAAAGCGAGGGGATGAGACAAAGGGATCTGATCCCACAGTGAGAAAACTACCCCCCTTCCCAGTGCTCCTTGGAGGCTTCTGATTAAACCAAGAGAAGCATCTTCTCTATATGAGAATATCTTGAACATCTTCCTAACACTGGTTATATCCTTTTTACAAAGATCAGGCAGCAGCTAGAAGAAGGCACGGTTGTTTTGTTTTTATTGTATTTATTTTCCCAGTTGCTGCTTGCTTATAGCATGCGACTCCCCCTTTCCTTTCCAAGTAGTGACAGAACGTTCACTACCAGATACACTTATTGAAGTCAAAAGTGAGTCAATAAAGAAAAACAAGGAACTTTGCAGGGGTCGTGGTACCCCGACAACAGGTCTGAAAAATGCTGCAAGATGACGAAGTCACTCAGGTTCAGGAGCCGATGTGGGGCATCCATGCCAGTTCTGCTCATTAGCACTTAAGACACTTTCTTTGAGCCTCTTTCCTCGCTTGCCAAACGGGGAAAGTAATTCCTACTACCTGTGGGGCTGTTTTAAGGATTCAAGGAGATTATTTGATATATGTGAGTGTGATTTGCACTCAGTGACTCTTAAGCGTTGAAAGAAACAAATCAGGGGGAGTCTGCGCTGGGCAAAGTGACCTCGTGGGTGTGGGCAGGTGGCTCACTCCCGGGGCTGCTGGCCCCTAGTGGGGGTGAAGTTGGGGCGTGCCATGTAGCCTCTCTTCCTTGGAAGCTAGGGGCCCCCACTGGGAGGATGTGTACAGTGCTGGAACCCAGCCGCGCACCCGGCAGCCCGAGATAAGGGTGAGCTCTCAGGATCCTGTGCCTGTGCCCTCTCGGGAATGGAGTCTTAGGTGGGAACCCTAGGTGGGAAGTGGGAGACAGCGGGGTGTGGGCCAAAACACACTCCAGGAAGTCAGCATCAGAAGACGTGATGTTGTTCTCATGCTTTTTGGTTCGGATTATTCAAAATATTTCAATATTCTTCCACTCTTCCCCCAGCACCCTCAGAGCTGCCCCCGCCCCCCCGCCCCATTCAGAACTATTCCATTTGGCTTCTGTCTTCTTGCAATAATGATTGCTGTGGACTGTGTCTCCCATCCCCTGAATCTGTATGTTGAAGTCCTGCCCCTCGTTGTGATGGTATTTGCAGATGGGGCCTTTGGGAGGTAACAGAGGGGAGAGGGTCCAAGAGGCCATGAGGGTGGGGCCCCGGTGCTGGGATTAGTGGCTTCCTAAGAAGAGACAGAGACAGAGACAGAGACAGAGCGGGAGCGCAGCCCTCCACTGGCCGTGTGAAGACACAGGGAGGAGGCGGCCCTCTGCAAACCAGGAGAAGCCTCTTGGGAGAGGCTGCTTTTAGGCAAGTGGCTTCAGCCATGGAAAGTTGAGCTGGACAGAAGGGCCCACAGCGACCAGCATGCTGAAGGCAGACAGACTCATTAAGCCACAGGCTTTAACCGACCAATGGACTATTTACAACCAACCTAAGATTTCCAAGGAAAGGAAAATTCCATCCACTGCCATATTCCTTGGCTCTGCCCTCTAACTTGGCGCCTTACCACCACCTCCGAGCAGACAGTCTCTCTGCTGTCCTGCCCGCGGCTCCCTTGCGGGTGATCGGTAACCTTTCTTCTCTTTTGTTCTGCCTGAGGGGGATTCTTCCTGGGCCTGTGCCCTCAGCTCCCAGCCAGTGGGGACCCTCACCCCACACTCACTGAGAACCAAATCAGCGGGCGCCCTCCCTGAGCTGGGTCTTCCCAGCCTCCAGGACGGTGACGAAGTGTGGGCGGTGCCAGCCACCCTGTCCGACTCTGAGAGCGCTCATGCTGCTGAGAATGCATTCAAACACTGAGCCTACACATATCGATCATTGGCAATGTGCTCCTCATTCCCCACGGGGCATTTTACTTGGGCCTCGCAGCTCTGTGGAGGAGGATGCGAGACCGTGTTCCATTTTACAGGTGAGAGGACTGAGGCCTGAAGGTGAGGCCACCTCCTAAAGTTCCTGGCACCTGGGCCAGATTTTTTTGCGAACACAGGCTTGCCCCCAGCTAGCCCCTAGGGGTTCAGGTGAGGGACAGGCCCACTCTGACATTGGCGGGGGCACTTTGCTGGTCTCAAGGGGTGACGGGGTGGCTAGGTTCCAACACAGAGGCGAGCCCATCCCATGGGCAGGCCGTGAGTCTGCGCAGGAAGCGGCTGGAAGAAACAGAGCAGCCCCGGCTTGGTTGGTTACAACAAGGCAAAACCTTTAATAACATGGGTGCTTAGTACATTAGCTGCTTTGGGGCTCTGACATCTTTGATTTCTGGTCATGTTTTTCTAACACGTAAAGGTGAATGCCTCCCTCAGGGCCACCTGGGCGATTGGTGTCCCGAGGATTTGTGTGAGTGGGCAACGGGGACGATTGCACGCGTCTGGGGACTCGGGGATGCACCCCCCTCCCCCAGCCACCACCCGTGACTTTGAGTAAAGTCCTCTTCCAAGGAGGGAAGAATGTGCAGGTCCTTCCAGTAAAGAAGGAAGAGAGGAAAACATCTGGCACAGATACACAGAGAGAGAAATGACATCATGGGATGGGCTTGGAAAGTTGGGGAGGACCTAGGGGTGGGGTTTGGGAGGGAGGGTTAGGACCTGGAGGGCCAGGGGCTGACTGTGGGAGAGGGCTGAGTCCATTTGGTTTCATTCTTTGTAAAAAGTAATACCATCACGAGGACCATGCCATGCAACCTCGAAGCCGCCTCTCTAGGTTGCCCCTGAGGCTGTGCTGGGGCGGAGGCCAGAGGGCAGAGGTCAAGTTCAGACGGGCGTGGTGCGCCTGTTGGCTGGATTATTATGCAGCGACTCTTTGAACTCTTTGGGCGTGGAATTGTGGAACTGTAGAAAAGCGTGGTCCCGGTCGGAATTGAGAAGGGTCCCCATGGTGATCTTTGAGGGGTCCCGGGAGAGGGTGAACATGGAGATGTCAGTGGAAGGGATGGTGTGGAAGCCTTTGCTGATGGGGGACAGGTCTCGGGATCTGGGCTCCGTGGAGCGGGAACTTGACCGCCTCCGGAATCTATACCTGTAGGGTGGAAGGCGAGCAAAGGTAGATTTCTTCAGGAGCTCCGAGTGGGATTTGGCACGTAACTGCTGATGTTTTTCGATGTAGATGTGCACAGCAACGACTCCCACAATTTCTGCGATGATGAAAGAAAAGGCCCCGAAATAAAAGGACCAGCCGTAGGAGTAGCTCTTTTTGGAGTCACGCTGCCCTGGGTCTCCGGCATTGGCTGATATATATACTATGATGCCAATGATGTTGCTTAACCCTAAGGGGAGAGAGAGAAAAATACATCTTTTGCACACGTCGGAGGTAACTGTCGCTTTGAGCCTTGAAGGATTTGTAGAAAATACGGAGGGAACAGGGAGACAAGGAGAATGGGTTTATGGCTGGGCGATCCAAACCCTGGGCCTTTCTTGCGGGGTGCATCCCCGGGAAATGAGGGATTCTGCTGCCCAGTCCAGGGGCTGTGCATGGAGCTACAGAATACACCCTATTCTGAGAGCAGGTGCGGGCGAGCTCGGGATGCATGTGTTTTCCTTTATAAGCCATTCATTCCATCAAAACTGAATCTTTGCAGGGCACCGGAGTGGCTCAATTGTTAAGCATCTGCCTTCTGCTGAGGTCATGATCCCAGGGTCCTGGGATGGAGCCCCGCGTTGGGCTCCCTGCTCTGCAGGAAGACTGCTTCTCTTTCTTGCCCTTCCCCTGCTTGTGTTCCCTCTCTCGCTGTCTTTCTTTCAAATAAATAAATAAAAATAAAATAACAACAACACCGAACCCCTAATCTTTGGTACTAAATCATGAGGATGGTAAAACAAGGGAGATACAGGTCTCTGCTCTGGAGTTCCTCCATGTTAATAGGAGAGACTGACACGTAAATGTAATGGGAGCAAAATCCAGGGAAGGCTCTACCTGAGACACGTATAAAATGGTTAGGGAGCTAAGAGGGGCAGAACAGGGCAGCCACTGGGGTCTGAAGACAAGGGGACATTTTACGGGGTTGAGCTGGAAGCTGAAAGACCCTGCCTGTGCAGGGGGAGAGAAGGGATGGAGAATGACCTGCTAGGGTTTTCACTGGACCGACAAGGAGGTTGCTGGCATCGTGAGCTAAAATGAGAGGCAGTAGAGAACAGGCTTAGAGAAGAGGGAAGACATGAATATGTTGGGTTGGAGGTGCTTACGGAGAGTCCAAATGCACCTGTGTGGCGGACCTAGACGGCTATGCCCCTGCAGGGTCAGGGGCTCATGAACCCAAAGGGCAGGGACAGTTGCTTCCTAAGTCTTTTCATCTGCACAGGATAAGATAGTGCTTTAGATTAGCTGTCATTTGAGCATCGGGAATCGGGGAACATGCAGCCACTGTCCCCAGCAGGCAAGGTGTGCGGACTTAGCGTCCCCCACATGCCAATGGAGAGGCACTGGGAATGGTCACCTGCAGGTGACTTGATTCTCTAGGGTGTGGTAAGAAAACAATAGAACCTGAGGGTCCAGGGGCTGTGATATCTCTGACCACCTTTCTCACAGCATTTAAAAAAAAGATGTTATTTATTTATCTATTTATTTAGAGAGCATCACTGAGTGGGGGGGAGGGGCAGAGGGAGAAGGAGAGAGAGAATCTCAAGCAGACTCCTTGCTGAGCACACAGCCCGACGTGGGGCTTGATCCCGTGACCCTGAGATCATGACCTGGGCCCTGAAACCAAGAGTTGGATGCTCCACCCAGGCACCCCGCCTTTCTCACATCATTGTTCTGAAGGTGGAATGTCTCTTTTTTGTCTCTTTGACCTCATTACTCGTCTAGGCCTTGGTGACAACAGTGACTCAGGGAGGTCGATCTATGAGCCGGTACCTCCTTGTCTCCAAATTATAGGTGGTGCTAAATGGGGCCTGGCCCTCGTTACACTTCCTAGCACCAGCTGGTAAATAACCATATCCAGTTGCCACCTGTGCTACATCTCTGTCAAGCCCCAGACTCTTCCTGGGGGGATCCCCATGATCTCCCTACAGTCCAGCAGCTGAAGGGTTAAAGCTGGGCAAAGCAGGGGACACAGGGCTATTCTGATTCACTGGGGCACATGCATTAAAGGGGAGTTAGTATTTGAATATTATCTCTGGCCATGCTCCATCTAGGACTTGCTTCTAGAAGAGCATGCGACTCTTGATCTCGGGGTTGTGAGTTCGAGCCCCACACTGAGTGCAGAGATCACTAACAAATAAATAAACTTTAAAAGAGGGCTAATTTTTTTTACAGTAGGTCTGCTGCAATACTTGAGGAGGGAGTGGGTTTTGCTTCGGCCCTGTCTTCTCTTGGCATTAGACCGCGCACACATCCAGCAGGTTGGCCGTGAGTTCCAGTCACTGAGCTATTTCTAAATATGGGGCTTGACAGACAGCCATGGGTCAGGCTGCAGGAAACCACAGGATGAAAAACTGCTCCTCTCTCTGGAGTGTCAGCTCGGCTTGAAGATGAGTAGGGAAGACACATTCTTTTATATTAAAATGAACACGGATATAATAAGGAGGAGAGAGCAGAATTCACATGAATTTTTAAGTGTAAATGGGAGACAGATTTCAAAGACCTTCAGCTCACTGAAGGCTGCTTCTAGTGATGGCCCCCCCGCCCCACTCCCCAGGGCCATGTTTTCTTTCTCCTCTGCCAACAGGCAAATGTGGGGGGCAAAATTTGGGAAGGCCCTAGAGGAAGTCTCGATGCGGTGAGAGGAGAGGGAGATGAGGTTGAAGGAGGCGGGGGACCAAGGCACTTGCCATTTACTCATTGTGTGCTTACCGTGCACCAGGCACTGGGCAAAGTCTTAATATGCAGCATCTCAAGTATTGCAACAGACCTACTGTAAAAAAAAATTAGCTCTCTTTTAAAGTTTATTTATTTGTTAGTGGTCTCTGTACTCAGTATGAGGCTCGAACTCACAACCCTGAGATCAAGAGTCGCATGTTCTTCCAACTGAGCCAACCAGGCACCACTGACCCTCTTTCCTAGATGGGGAAACTGAGCCCAGAGAAGGTGCATTGCTTCCCACAACAACAGTGCTAGGAAATGGTAGAGGTGGGATTTGAACCCAGGACTGTCTCTTGGCCACGGTGGATTTAGATGTCAGGATCAAATTTTAGGAAGGATGAGAGGTAGGTGGGCAATCCCCCAGACTCTCAGCTCCTCGAGGGCAGATCTAGCCAGGTTTCGTTCATTGTGAGGGCCCCATGTCCTCACCGAGAGCCTGACCAGAAGAGCGCAATGCGAATTTACTGAACGAGAAAGTGAATCGGGTTGGCATAAGAATTCAAGAACGCGACGTCTTGTGCCTCAACAACTGTGTAAGTTGTGACCTTGTGTTAGGGGCTGTTCTAGGCAGTTTACTGAAACCAACGCATGTCAGCCTCTTAATGGCCTCAAGGGGCCGGGCCGTTATTACCCCACTTTTCAGACAGGAAAATGAAATCACAGAGATGTTAAGAGACTTGTCCAAGATTACACAGCTGGCAAGTGTCAGAGCCAAGATTGGCACCATGCCCCCTAGCTCCAGAGCCCAAGCTCTTCAGCCTTACTGTGCCTGCCCAGTACCAGGTGCTCAGGAAGTGTCTTGATTGCTTGTCCCAAGACACAAATCCTCAGAAGAGCTGAGCAAGAAAGAGCCTTAGAGTGTGCAGGTGAAACTTCCATTTTATAGGTGGAAAAGCTGAGGCTTTTCAGGTCCCTTGGGGAGATGGGTGGGGGCACCCAAGAATAGACCCAAGCTTCTGGCTTCCCCTTGGGGCTTTCGCCACTGCCCTTCCTGTTTCGCAGTTCCCTTGTGTCCGGTTCACCTGCCATCACTCACAGTACCCCTCACAGTACCCCTCGTGAGAAAGAATGTTGCTGGCTACAGGCTCTTTCCTGACAATCCCCTTGGGGGACAAACTAATGATCTCCCGTTCGGAAACCCGAATGTCAGCACAATCCATTTCCCTCCAGGTGGGTCTAGAAAGTGCCTCAAAGCCACACAAATCCCTGGGTTTGCCGGTCGTTACCATCAGTCTGCACACGGCATGGTCAGGGGACCACTGTCACCTTGGGGCTGACCGCATCCCCATGGCAAGACGGCGGCTCCCTCCCTAATCTGTTGCTGGAGGTGGTGTCCAGAGACTCAGAGCTGGATGCAGTCCAACTTCCTCGTTTCCCAGAAGGGGACACAGTGGGGAAGGAATGGGAGCAAGGTCTCCGAGGTGGCAGGATGCTAGGCCTCGGGCTTTGGAACTATATTGTTCCTGCGTTTCCAGTACTAGAAAATGATACTGGGGTGTCCCAGCTGGCTCAGTCAGAAGAGCACATGACTCTTGATCTCGGGGTTATGAGTTCGAGCCCCACACTGGGTGTACAGATTGCTAAAAAATAAATAAGTAAGCTAAAAGAGAAAGAAAAAGAAAGAAAGAAAGAAAGAAAGAAAGAAAGAAAGAAAGAAAGAAAAAATAATATTGTGCTTCCTTTGCTCAGCCTCCTTCCGACAACACCATGAAGTGGATACTGTTCTTAGGGAGTGGATGGAAATCCAGGGGGAAGAGAACACGTGGTGGTGGAGGAGGATCGGAGGTGGAGGAGGAGAGAGAAGGCAGTGCACAGGACTCCTTCCTGAACTAAGACTGTCTCTCATCCCTCTTGCCACCTTCTGGTAAGGCCAGTAATTGATTATGAGTCTTCCTGGGGAGCATGTGGGGCTGCTGGTTTTTACGTTGCTCCCGGAGACGCCTTGAACAATATGAGGACCTGAGTCCTTGGAACGCTGTGACATGTCTCGAAGGGCCAGAGCCATATGTGAATATGTCCAAATGAACAGAAAGTTGGAGTTAAAATACGCTGAGCCAGGCTTCCAGGCCACACATCGCATACACCTGCCCCTCATGTGTGAGCACAGACACTGACCCTTGAACAACACAAGTTCGGGGTGCTGACCCCCTGCACAGTCAAAAATTTGTGTTTAACTTTTGACTCTCCAAAAGCTTAACTGCTAAATGCCTACTGTTGACTGGAAGCATCACCAGACATAGTCAATGAATACATACTTTGTATGTCATATTTCTTCTCTACTGCATTGTCATTAAGGAAATCATAAAGAAGAGAAAATAGATGTACACTATCGTAGGGATTTGTCAAAAAATCTGGGTATTGGTGGACCCCCGCGGTTCAAACCCGAGTCTTTCCAGGGTCACACACGCTCTTACTAACCAGCCTCTCTCTCCCTCTGAGCTGACCCTGCCCCCCTATCTCCTCTTGCCTTTCCATCACACCCTGCTCTCGTGTCAGCATCTTTGGTTCTCACGAAAGTCTCTGGCTCCTCACTCTTAACACAAGTTGAGTATTTTCATGCCCTTTCCCTGCATGGAACCCTGAATAGCACTGCTTTGTCCTCATGACCCCTGCTTGGGTTGGGTGTCGGGGAGGATCTCTGGGCCCTGGGCCAGACGCTCACCTGCAGAGACGAAAAAGATGCCCGCGCTGAGGATGACGTTGTGTCTGCTTCGGTGGAACTCGCTGGCTGCCACGCAGAGCCCGCCAAAGAAGAGCAGCGTGACGCTGAGGATGGGGAAGACACTGGAGGCCCTCACGGCCCCTGGGGAGAGAAGGCGAGATGGTTCCAACGGTGTCCCTGCAGGCCCTAGGCTCCACCCACCCCAGGCCTGCAGTGCCCAAGGGGGATTAAATAGCACAGGAGCAGGACTGAGCATGCTTCTGGCATAGGCATAGGACCAGCACGTCGCTCAGGGCCCTGTGCTAGGGGGTAAGGCTCTGCACTCAACATCCAGAAGTTCTTAACCGTTTTATCTTTGAATTTTGTGTGTGTGTGTGTGTGTGTGTGTGTGTGTGTGTGTGTGTGTTTAAGTAGGCTCCATACTCAGCATGGAGCCCAATATGGGGCTTGAACTCACAACCCTGAGATCAAGACCTGAGCTGATGTCAAGACTTGGATGGTCAACCACGCAGGCGTCCTTTGCATTATGTTTTAGAAGTGAAGTCTGATGGGCCAATGGAGCATGCGGTGGGGCGTTGGAGCTTTGATTCACAGGGGATCCCAGCACCCATCAACTCTCTACCTCCCCACGCCTCCGGGATGGGACCGTTGCTGCCCATTCTCCGGCCCCAACCAGGGATCACTGCCAGCCTTCCTTCCTGGTGGGGGCTGGGCATGGGCAACGGAAGAACCAGGGTTGGATGCAAGCCCCAGACAGCCATTGAGTGTCTCGTGCCCCCTACCCTGGGAGTAGTATGACGTAAAACAGTAAATAAGACACCATGACCGATCAAGAGAGAGAACAGAAGAAGAGAAAAAGCTTTTTTTTTTTTTGCCCATGTTTTGAATAAGGAATCTGGGATTTTCATTTGCACTTGACCCTGCCATTCTGGTGCTGGCCCCACCTCCAGAGACTTCCATCAGGCCACGTGCTGGTCACCAAAAGTAGACTCTTGCCCAGCACACCCCTACGTTTGCATAGCACCGGGCCTGGAAGTCCTGCATACTCACTCAGCCACTAAAGGAACAAATGAATTCATTTATTCATTCAACAATGTCACTGTGTGCCTATTAAATGCACTTGAGCTATACTGGGTCCTGGGTTCCATAAGGTTCTGGGAGAGGGGTTCTATGGTGGGGCAGGGGGTCCCAGTATTCACCCAACCAGTATAAATGTATTTCCTGTTATGTCCAGACCAAAGTATACCAGTTGAACAAATTCCATGTTCATTAGTGTACAAAAGAACGAGGGCCCCTGGCCTCACCGGGCTCCCAAGCCAGTCAAGTGGACGGGTGGGAACAGCCGCCCAATTTGTAGGACCCAGTGCAAAATGAAAAGGCGAGGCCTCTTGTTCCAAAATCATGAAAAATGTCAAGAGGAATGAACATTGTGGGGATCCTGGAAGGCCAAGCTCTTGGGGCTGCAAGGGCCACGGAAGCCAGATGTGAGCTGACCACGGACGGCTGGGGCTGGTGGGGGGTGGGCTGGAGGCGGTGAGAAGTTGTGGGGCTCAGGACATACTTCTAAGGTGGAGCCACCAGAATCGGCAGTGGGCAGTGGGAGACTGAGGGCCTGAGGACTCTGCCCGTGTCTGGCGCTCGGCTGCTGAGCCCCTGATGCCACCCACAATGGCACGGGGCACAAGCAGAGCAGGGAGGCAGGAGCCTCAGAAAGGGTCATGAGGTCATTTTTGGCCTTGGGAATTTCAAAGCTGAAGGTTCAAGGCTTTCAAGCCCCGTCTTCATGGTGGCCCACCTCCCGCTGTTCCTGTTTGCTACTGCAAAGAGGGGCTTCCGTGCCAGCTGCCAGGTGGTTTTTACAATGTGATGACTGGTGTTTTATTCGATCTCATGCAAAAAGTTTTCTGGAAGTTTGGTAGCTGATTTAGCCAACAGGGTTGCCTGGGAGGAGTAATGGAGAAGTGGGGTGAGTGTCTGAGGGCACACAGGGGTGATGTTCTCTTAATGAGAAGAAAACAGAAGAGTCCTTGCTTATCCTTAAAGACAGCCACCCCAAATCACCCAGTGTTGGGATCTGGGCAGACCCAGGGCCTGATAACAGTGTCCCTCCCATCCTACAGCTTCCACGGTCAAGTTTTGGGAAAGGCTGGACCCCCTGCTTCCTTTAGTTCCCAGGTGGAGGGGTAACACCAGGGAGGGGGCTCTGGGGCCCTAGGTGGGCACATGAGCCCGACTGTGGGCATAGCTTATTTATAACTTCTCAATATTTACACATATGACCGTGGATCTCCATTTGGACCCTCAGCCCAGGGCCCTACAAATAGGGGTTGATCTGCTTCCAGTGGTTTCAAAGGAACTCGAAAGTGAACAAACCTTTAAAGTGCTCCTTTGCATTGTGTATTGACAGGAATTGCTTGATTATTCCACGTGATGAGTTCAATCGATTAAAAGAGTAGTTCAAAATTTTTTTTGTAAAGTGTGATTATGCCCAAAGGAGATGATTATGAATGTTTGAGACTACTGAACTGCGTTGGTTATAAAAGCATACATTTGAAAAGGGTGGCCATGAGATGTGTGACGGTGGCTTAAGGAACCCCATGGCAACCAACTGGTGGCCAGACCCCACTCTTTAGCCCACAGATGAAATACAGGGTTGCAGGTGTCTGCCTCAGGACATTTGTTTCAGCTATTTTCACCAAGTCAGTGTGATTTACTCTAATTTCATTTTAGCCTGGTGGACACATAGTGGCTTCAAAACAAAAAGGTTTTACTGTCTTCCCCCCTCCCTCCCTGCCTTCCTTCCTTTACTATTTCTCTACCCCAGGGTACCTGGGGGTAAGCTGAGGTCTTAAGGGTGGGGAGGGCTGTTTGTTGTAGTGTCATTCTACCATGGGCATCAGAGCAGGACCTGGCTGAGTCCAGGGCTGTATTATGGGGAGTCTCTCATCCATAGGACTCGTGGGAACCTTACATTCTATGGTGACATTGTAACCTGCCCCAACAGCACTCAAGAATGAGGAAACAGCAGGAAAATCAGTACAGCGAGTCCCAGTCCCATGAATGTGCGGCCACAGCAGGAACGGCAGCTCACACATTGGAGGGGTCTGGAGAGCCCTGCGGGAACGCACCCGGGCTCTGTGTGGGGGGTTGGGGACTCTAAAATCCCTCGCAGGACATCGGTGTACTTGTAGAGGCTTCCCAGGAACCTCAGCCTGGTTCTGTGGCTAATGCATGGGTGGACTGCAGGGTTAGGGGTGAGGACCTCACCTTCCCACAGGGGAGCAAAGTATTTCGTCAGAAAAACAATCCACCTCTGGGAGGCACTGAAAATCGGTTTTGAGAGTTGTGAAATAGAAGCTATAGCTCTGTCACCTCCAGCGGGGCAAACATCACAATGTTTCATTAAAGCAGGAAAGAAAACAAAGAGAAATGATGGGCACTCGGTAAAACCCCACTGGGGATAACTTTAAAGCTATTCTTCAGAGGAGGTCCAAGTAGGAAGCTGCATCTCTAAATATGCCCTGTGTTCCCCATTCCAAATTTTTCTGAGCTGCTGGCACAAATAAGGTAGGCATTTGGGTAAATCCTAGTAGGTGCATAAGGACTAGAAAAAGAGAAATGGTATATTTAGGCTTTTTGTTTTGTTTTGTTTTGTTGGTTTTTTTTTTTTTTTGTATGTTTAGCTTTTAAAAATTAGCTTAAAGCTGACTTTCTTAATTGACCTGGATCTAATAACTATATAACTAACATTGTTACATGATTCAAGACTCATATATCTGCAGACTAACAGGTGTGAGCACGGCTACAAATCGTTCTAATTTTAAAACCACTCTTCTTGAGCTACAAGTTATAAAAATGATCTTAAGTAGGACAATTTCTTGAAGTTTTTATTTATAATAACAGTTAAAAATGGGCAAGCCTTACATTTACCATTCCCTAGTAATTAGTCAATGCCTTTGAAATTTCCCTTTGAGTGAACTTGACATACATTCTTGTTGAAGAAGTTACATTGAGATTACATGAAATGTCAAAGTCTTTCTGTGTCTGGATCAAGGTCAGGTGCACATCTGGAGCTGGACTTCGCTATTGCTTGTCCCGTGCAACAAAAAAGGGCTAGCCCATATTGCTTCATCGATGCCCTGTTGGACCCTGGGCTGAGCATAAAGAGGGTGAGTTTATTCAATTTTCACAAGCCTGTCACATAGATGACGATATCATCTTCATTTCTGAATGGATAAGGGTGGTTGAGAGGTGGAAACATAAAGCAATGTACCCAGGTTTAACCCAGCCAGTAGACAGTCAGACAGGACATAAAAGCCCAGGTCAACCAGGACCCAGAGCCCCCGCACTAAGCCTCCTCGTGCTCTGCTGCCTCCCACATGCTGCATTTGTGACAGTCCCATGTCATATCCAGGTTACCAACCTTGGGACAATCTCAGGAAGACGCTGGCCCTGCCCTAATAGGATGGAAACGGCAGAGAGGCTAATCTGGGTTTGCATTTAATCTCCCAGGGCTTGCCTCTTGGAACTGTGCCCATTAGCACCTCACCCATTAGCACTTCAACTCAACTCTCCCGGGAAAGTGAAAACTTGTATTCCAGTTGAAGAAAATCCCTTAGATCTTCTCCTAAGCAGACTAAAAAGCGCCCTTCAGTTTTGATTCACCCACTTTTTCCGCTTGTATTTCTAGTTCATTGATATTAAAGAAACTTAGATATCAGAATCACTTGAATGTCTCTGTCTAGTAGCAAAGATCCCCAGAAGCTCCTTTGGAAGTATCCATTTCCAGGGGTGGGTGCTGAGGAGCCTCAGAGGCAGCCAGGTGACTGCAGGGCCGCCCCACCCCCTCAGGGGAGACCCCAGAAGCGGGAACTCACGCAAGAGGTACTCCGCTGTGTCTTGTTCATAGTCAGCATCTTCGGGAAAGTGGTCGATTTTCTTGCACACTCCTCGGAAAGCCCCTGTGGAAACAAATGTGGGCCTGAGCTGGGGGGAGGAGCCAGAGCCCCTGGGGTGAGGGGTCTCACCCCCACGGTGAAGAACTTCCTTGGTTGTTGTGGGCTGTGTCCAAGGTGGCCCAACAGCATCTCTCCTAGGGCACGAAAGAGAGACCAGTAGAGGAGGAAAACTAAAAAGAAGAAGGGGAAGAAGAAGACTTCATTTCCTAGAAAATCTGCTTCTTAGATTTTTGCATGGTGTTGGGATCAACAGAGAAGAGCAAATAGCAATGGAACACAATCATTCATTATGAGGACTGTCTTGCCTTGTCTATTTCCTCCTCCACTGGATGAGAGAAAAAAGGAGAAGGAAATGGAATTTGCATGTATTAATTTTCTATTTTACAGATGAGGAAACTGGGCATAAGAGTTTTGCTTGAGCTCACAGTCTGCAGTAGAGCCAGCATTCTAATCAAGATTGGCTGAGTCGCAGGTGTCAGTTGAGGGCATGGGTTCAAGAGTAGCCCCCTGTCCCTGATCCTGCTCATAGCTGACACAGGACTGTCCCCTCACCCCTCCCCTCACCCCTGGTCACAGCGGGCTGTGCTCTGCTGTGTGGCCAACGCCTTCTGGGAGGCACGGGATGGACAGGTAGCACTTGGGGAAATTGCCAGAATTTGCTTCCTTTTCTTCCTTCAATATCAGTTTGACTTAAATCATTCTGGGTGGTTGAGAATCCTTGTGGGTGTCTGTTAACTAGCCAATTAACCGATCTCTGGGCAGCTAATGGATCTGCCAGCTCTTATAAATGACAACAATTTCAGAATGCCTCACCATAACACAACTCGGAATTATGCTTCACTGTTCTTGTTGCAGCCTGAGGTGTGGAGGGGGAGGGGAAGGGTGGTGTCACGGACAGCAGGCCATGCAGATCTGGCCTTACATTTTAGCCCAGCTACTGTAAGGATTAAATAAGGCAAATGTGAAGATGAGATTATTTTTGCATTTTTGCAAAACTCTAGGCATGCTGTGATAGCGACCAGCACTTATTAAATGAAACCTTATATCCCTTCTCTCATTTATTCTTGTCCACTGCTCTGGGACGTAGTGGCTGTTGCTACTGACATCTGATGATGAGTTAACCCAGATCACAGAAGAGACCGAGGTGTCACAGCTGGAGAGAAGAATTGTTATCTGCATCCAAGCTTCAAAGCCTGTGGTTTTCACTGTTGCATTGTGGATGGCAGCCATTATTAGTATGTCAATAATTATCTAATAATAATGAGTGTCATGCCTTTAACCCCTGCTATAAGAAGGCTCCAAGCCAGATGCATTTCCCAATAAATGCAATGTTGTATGCAAAGCACCCGTTTGCTTCTGATTCTCTGCTCACCAGGTAAAGAATGGGCTCAGCACCAACAAGAGGGGTCCTGGAGAGAAGACTTGTAGACTCCAGGATATTCTGGGAAGAAACACAAAGTCACAAACTTCTTCCCTGATATGAAAAAAAAAAGCAACCTTTGTTTTTCTCTTGTTTAGATTTTAAAGTTCCATTCAGATACTCCTCGTGGTTTATAAAGCCCATTTCTATCCAGCGAGCTGGATAAGAAATCAGAATAAATCTTATCACACGCTGGGTCCATATCATGAACCAGGTGCCATGCTAAGCCGTTTTATCCTCTTCAGCTCTCAAAACAGCCTTATGAGGTACCTGGTAGTATGATCCCTTTTGACAGGTGAGGAAACAGGCTCCTCCGTGAAGGGACACAGCTACAAGGGGGCAGGCTCTGATGGAAGTGTGCCCTACTCCAAAGCCAAAGCTCTTAACCACTGTTGTGAGTTGTACTCTCTTCCAGTAATGTCCTTTGCCAGGCGGCTTTATGATAATTTTGTGGTCCATCCACAGCTCTTGATTGTGGCAATGAATGGGTCCAGTGGTTTTTCCATCAACCGTGGTTCTTCCATGATCTATGTTGTGGGTTATTGAGCAGGGAAAAGGTGGTGGTTGTGGGACCAACTATTGTTAGTTGTTTGACATACACTGAAAAGGCTTTCTTTTTCTTTCTTTTCTTTTTAAAAAAAATTTTAATTGTTTATTTGAGAGAGAGAGTGAGAGGGAGAGCACAGAGGGAGAGTGAGTGGGAGAAGCGACTTCCCGTTGAGCAAGAAGCCTGACACGGGACTTGATCCCAGGACCCCAAGATCATGACCCAAGCCAAAGACAGATGCTTAACTGACCCAGCCGCCCAGGCGCCCCCACAAAGGCATTCATGGGAAGAAAGGGTTCAGCTGCAGATGAAATGTGAATACCACCAAGACTGACCAGTCAAAACCACGTGGGAATGAGGAGCCGCACACATGCCTGCACCTGCTTGTGCCAAAGGTCTTCCCCAAGGTAGCTGAGGGCAGCTGGATCCTAGAGCTTAGAGCCACAAACACTGGAAGCTCCTGGAGAAACAGTCACCAGTATTTAGGGTTTAAAGCAGTCTATCACCTGTCCCTGCACAGTCCCTGGGCTAAGAACAGTTTCTGCATATTTAGATGGCTGGGAAAAAAAAGCAAAAGAAGAATATTGTTTCACAACATGCATAAAATGATACGAAATTCAAATTTCCGTGTCTGTAAACAAGAGTGGAGCGAAACACAACCGTGTCCCTCTGTTGACGGCTTCCACCCAAAATGGCAGAGCTGAGTTGTTGTGGCAGAAACAGCAAAGCCAAAAATATTTCCTATCTGTTTGAGGAGGATTTTTTGCTGATACGTGGTATAAAGAGCCCTGTCCTGTGGGGTAGTAGGGAAAGCGGTATCTGGGCTTTCCGGGTGCTGGAGGACATCATCCAGGCTGGTTTCTTCTCAAGGACATGACATCTAGGGCAAATCTGAGTCACGGAATGTTTTGTTTGCCATTTTGGCTTGTTTTGTTTTATTTTTATTTATTTTTTTACCTGCAGTATTTTAGTGCCTATTTTGTTGTACATATTTTTTAAATTCAATATGCTGCTGCAATTTAAAATTCAGGATCTGTCACACGAAAGCCTCATTTGCAGTTTCTCTTTAAAAAAATGGGGCACTCTGTCCCACATTTGCATATGTTAACAGTCCCCTGAAGCTGGGCACCACAGACCCTGTAGACCCCCCGCGGGGGGGGGGAGGGGACGACGACGAACTTTCTAGCTGGCCAAATTCCCCACTGGTCTTACGGTGCTTGAGGTACCTCCAGCGAATGACCTCCCCAGACCTCAGCTTCTTCTTCTGTAGAATGATGATAGTAATAATAACATCGTGGGGTTGTCAGGAGGATAAACTGAGGCTATAAGAGGAGACAGAATGTTGCTCGGGATTCTCAGCACACATGCTTTTAATCAGGCAATGACGTAAACCACCTAGGACAGCTCTTAGCATATAGTAAGAACTCAATAAATTCTAGCTATCACTACCATTGGTTTGGGTAGGTATTTTAGGACCAGACGAGACACATTGGTGCCACGATGAGATTTAAAAAAGCAATATAAAACGAAAGGGAATCAAGAATTTCCCTGAGGAAGACCCCACGTGGAAGACAAAGCTGCTGGCACCACAAGTCATAAACTCATCAAAAAGTGAATTTGGCCATTCATGTAAGGAGCATATTGCCAGCTCCCAGAAATAACCACTATTTAGCATTTCTGTATATTTCCTTCTAGACGTTTTCCCCCCTCCATGCTTTCACACACAAATGGTTTTATAAAATTGAAATCATGCTGTTCTTCTCACTTACATTTTCTCAGGAGTATTTCCCCATCTCAGTAAATCTAGGAAAAACAGGATGGGGTTGCACTTGCCCACGAACTGCAGAGGATGGAACTCAGAGAGATGCTGAAAACATAGACCCGGCAAAGATGAAGTCAGCACACAGGGACAAGCACTGTGCCAGCCCAGGTTAAGCCAAGGCCCTGGGGCAGAGAGGAGAACCCAGGAATGTGGTCAACCAGGAAGAGGATCAGTGGGGATTGGTCTGAGTGCAGACCCCGTGGTTACAGGGGGAGGCGATGAGAAAGCAGCATGGGGCAGGTGTGAGCGTTAGGCTGTGAGAATGCACAGACCCTGGGACCGTGAGACCCCGGACCCCAGGACCCCAGGAAGAAGTCTGGAATGGAAGCTAGAGTTAGGGCACAGTTTCTGACATGTTGAAGTGAATACATTGCAGAGTCCGGTTTCCTGGTTGAAAACAAGCCTCATCCTGCACAGAAAAGATTATGCCGATGGTTTATCTCTGGCTCAGACAACAGAAGAACACATCTTTCATAAGAAGGGGACTTTCTTGGGTGCCTGGGTGGCTCAGTGGGTTAAAGCCTCTGCCTTCGGCTCAAGGTCCTGGGATCGAGGCCCACGTTGGACTCTCTGCACAGCAGGGAGCCTGCTTCCTCCTCTCTCTCTTCCTGCCTCTCTGCATATTTGTGATCTCTTTCTGTGTCAAATAAATAAATAAAATCTTAAAAAAAAAAAAAGAAAAAAAAAAGATTTAAAGAAGAAGGGGACTTTCTTTCAACCAAAATCGTTCTAAAAGGCCAGACTGTAGAGGGCCACCTGGGTGGCTCACCTGGTTAAACATCCAGCTTAGGTTGTGGGATCAAGCCCTGTGTTGGGCCCTATACTCAGCACAGAGTCCGCCTGAGACTTTTTCTTTCCCTCTGCCCCTCCTGCTCATGGTCTCTTTTGCTCTCTTAACTCAGTAAATAAATCTTTAAATAGGGGCGCCTGGGTGGCTCAGTTGGTTGAGCGACTGCCTTCGGCTCGGGTCATGATCCCAGAGGCCCGGGATCGAGTCCCACATCGGGCTCCCTCCTCGGCAGGAAGCCTGCCTCTCCCTCTCTCACTCCCCCTGCTTGTGTTCCCTCTCTGGCTGTGTTTCTCTCTGTCAAATAAATAAAAAAATCTTAAAAAAAAATCTTTAAATAAAAAGAAAATAAAAGGTCAGACCCTAGAAATACTCCTGTTAAAATCAAGAAGATAGAGTGCCCACCATTGCTTCTCTTATTCACCATTGTTCTGTAAGTTCTACTGCAAGAAGAAATAAAAACAGAATTAAGAGTAACAAGCCATAGGGAAAAAATAGGACAAAATTATCATTTTTTTTCCAGGTGAGAGAATAGTCTCACTTGGAAAGCTCAAGGAAAATTGCTGGACAAAATATCAGAATGAATGAAAGAGCTCAGTCAGGTGGTTTCTTCCAAGATACTAAACTACACAAGGAAGTGATGATAATTAAGTCATTGTGGTACTGACATTTAAAAATAACATCAATTAGAATATTTTTCAATGCAGAGAAATATCACAGGGAAGATAAAAGGCAGTCCATTACCCCCATGTTCTGATAACCCCTGTTAAATTAAAAGAATAGAAGTGTTCATAGTTGGAAAATTCCAACAGTATATAGAGAAAGGCATAAGACTGGAAGTGAAAGCATTTCCCTCATCTCTGAAATTTCGCTCACCTGGTAACTTGGTACAGCGATTTCTATTAACTGAATGTTGAGTGAATCATGTCTGTGCTGAGATCTGAAGGGTAGTTATAAGTTTGTCAGACTAAGGGAGGTGTGTTCCTTTAGGCAGAGTGCCATAGCCTGAGCGTTGTTGAATGGGAGCAGAAAGGTCACTCGGGAACTCGGAGTAAGTCAGAATGTTTAGTGATTGGTCTGGGAGGCAGATCCCATGGTTCTGGGAGAGGTGGTAAGGTGGTGAGTACGACAAGTATGAGATCTGGGCAGTGAAGATTGGCTGGTTCAACCTTTGCCCTTCCCCCCTCTCTCTCTCCCTCCCTAGGAATTCACCAGTGGCCAAGGCAGAAGATTCTGGGCCTCAGAACTTAGGTTCTCATTGGGGAAAGAGCCTACAGACTCATAAAGAGATGGTCTACAGACTTGTGAAGAGATGCACAAGATCCTTGTGCTTGAAGGAAACGGAGCAGATGAGGTGATGGTGATCATGCATGGGGTGGGGGCCAACGGTGAGCCCTTTGGGACAGGGTGGTGGTGGGATGTTTGGGCTCTGATCTGCATAAAGAGAAGGAGCTAGTCGTGCGAAGAGCCCGGGAAAGGGCTTTCCAGGCAGAAGTTGCTGCAAGTGCTCAGGTTCTGAGGTGGGAAGGAGCTTTGTTTGTTTGAGGGACAGAAGGGAGGCCAGGAGAGGAGAAGAGGACCTCTGGGGGCCAATTTACTGGGGCACACTGTAGAGAGAACAAGCCTAGACCCCCCTGCGATGCCAAGTTTGGGCAAGGGCCAAATAGAGCTTTTCTGGGTTATCTAAAGACAGCTCTGCTAAAGTGCTTTTGGCCTTAAGTCCAGAAATACTAGATTCATGGCAGACAGATGGGGGCTTGAGGCATTACTGCACTTCCCTGATCTTTTTAAGATTGCAGTCCTGAAGGGAAACCCTTCGGAGGGGCTGCTTTCCCTTGCCTTTCCTCCCTCCAAAATCAGCAGAACCTCTAGAAGGTCTTCCTGGAGGAACCCTCTACACCCGCTCCTTCTGGACTGTGAGTACCCCACACTGGGGGTCCTGGGGCAGGTTTTGATGGCGGTGGTGCCCTCTTCTCACCAACCTAATAAAGGGACATCACTTCTGAGTAGTCTCTGGACAGTTACCATGGGCTCCGAGGGAGGGCAGACATGCCTCACCAGCCCACCCAGCCCAGCGGCAGTGCCCAGCACCTGGCCCAGCCCAGAGACCTGCCAACCCAGTGCCTGGACCTTGGCACCCACCTCAGCTGCCAGCCCGGCTGGTGCAACCAAATTTCAAACTCCCAAAGTCCTGCTCGGAGCTCAAAACCAAGGCCAATTGGAGACCAGAGCTCTGGGTCCAAAGACATAGGACTTCTGTTAGGTCTTTATCATGATGACTTGGCCTCCAGGAATCAGGAAAGAATGAACATCAGGTTTGTTCATGCACCAGGAATACTTAAGGAAGCAAAAGTGACCGCCTGACGCTAAGCATGTTTGGGTTCTTGGTGTAACAGCAGATCTCTATTAATAGGAGAAGAATACCTTAACACGGTGGTTTTCAACATGGGCTGCACATTGGAATTACTGGGGTGGATGCTGGAAAACAGATTCCCCCTTATCCGTCTGCTCACCAAGAGTTTTCCAAGCTCCCCTGATGAGTCTAACTATTCACTGTAGGCTGAGAACCACTGCCTGCTGGGTGAGTGAGTCCTCCTGAAAGTAGGGGCCTTTATTTCACAGTAAATGATGAAGTTTGAAGACGTGCCTTCCACCTGTATCTTGAAATTGAAATGATTGCTTATGAGGACATGTTTATTTTGTCTTATCTTTTCTAACTATGCACCGGTATGAACAAAAAAGTAAGCTGTGTTGATTTTCACTGGGAAAGGAACATATTTTTTTCTGATAAAATCACACGAGAATCCAATATGAAATCCTCCACTCTCCCAGCTGGATTGTAAAGTTTGACTTTACAATCATAAAGTAGGTCCTTTTATGCAAAAATTATCTGAGCACGTCATCATTCTCTCAAGAGCTTCTCTTAATCCTTTGATATTCAAATCACTGGATGTGCCTACACATCATCCTCCTTGTTTTTTTTTTTCTTCTTGCGCTGCGCATGGGTGTCCCTCTGCCACCCACTCGTGGGGGCCCACGGCTGGCATAGGACGTCACTCCTCAAGTCCATTACCATGAAGCTCTGTGTATTTCGCTAGGTCTGCAATCTCACTTTGCAGTAGTTTCACCTCTATTTGCATTGGCTTGGCCCTTGTTGACAAGAGCGGGCAATCAGAGAGAGGCTGCCCACGAAGACCGCGAACTGCGGGGTACGAAATGGGGTGGGGGGCGTGGGATGGGGTTGGGAGGGTGTTTTCATCGAGCCTGATTTTATAAGTGGTCAGGCCATTAATGCAAATATTCATATTAAGATGGAGTTTGCTTGCTTGTCCATGCAACCTAGCAGGTGTGGGGATTTGGGAAATGAATTCCTGGATGATGGAGACCCTGAACTAATTGGTCTGAGGCCAGCTGCTCCTAATAGAGAGCTATAGGAGTGCGTGAGTTCAGCAGGAAGGAACATCCTCTTTTGATGTTACTGAGCTGTGACTGGTGCATATCCTGATTTTGTTCAGTGGATGTCTACAGAGATGCCTGCTTTGTATTAAGCTCTGTCATGGGCACGGGGCTTTATCAGAGAACTAGATAGACTAGGTTCTGGATCTCAAGGCCGTTGTATCTATATATATTTTTTTATTTTAAAAGATTTATTTATTTATTTGAAACACAGGGAATGAGAGAGAGAGAGCATGGGTGGGGGGTGGGTCCGAGGGAGAAGCAGACTCCCCACTGAGCAGGGATCCCAATGCAAGACTCAATCCTGGGACTCCAGGATCATGACAGGAGCCAAAGGCAGTTATTTAACCAACTGAGCCACCCAGGCACCTCATCTACATATCTCTAAATATTTTACTTATTAGTTTGTTTGAGCGAGAGAATGTGAGTGGAGAGGGGCAGAGGGAGAGGAACAGAATTTCAAGGAGATTCCTGGCTGAGTGTGGAGCCCGATGTGGGGTTTTATTCCATGCCCTTAAGATCATAACCTGAGCCAAAATCAAGAGTCAGATGCTTACCTGACTGAGCCACCCAGGGGCCCCCTGTTATATTCTGATGGGAGAGACCTACAGTGAATGAAGAACAAATGCAACCAAAGTTTCCAAAAAAAGGAAAAGGTCATTTCAAATAGTGTTCAGTGCCATGAAAATAATATACCATAGAGGGAGTCACTTGGGGAGGGACACTCATGAGTTTGGATGGACAGGGAAAGCCTCTCTGACAAGGTGGCCTGAGTGACAAGATGAAGCGAACCGTGGATTTGAGAGAAGAGCTTCTAGGAAGAGGGCATCACATATGTAAAGGCCCTGGGGAAGGATAATGCTCCGTGTGTTTCTGGAACCAAGAGAGGTGGGTAGGTCCGTGGACAGCAGGACAGCAGGTCCGTGAAGGAGCCAGACAATGCTTTAAGCAGCCAAGAAACACAATCTGATTTATAGTTTTAAAAGATCTCTTTGGACGCCAGGGGCTTGCAGAGGAGCGGGAATGGAATATGCCTTCAGAGGAATCACTGAAAGCCTCCACAAGCCCTTTGAAGTAGCTGGTGATTGGGGGTGGAAAGACAAGCCAGCCAGAGTCTTCCCACCTCTGCCCAGAGAGAGATGCCTGATGGAGAGAGTGTCCTGCCTTAGAACCAAGTACGGGAAATTTAGCCAGGAGAAAGGGACTGTGGGTGCTACCCGTTCTTCTCGGCACCCAGCTGATAGCCCTGCTTTATTTTCGAAGAGCCTGGTGTTGGGCACTTTGCTTGATTAGCTTATTGGGTGAGTTTGGGATAAAACACTTTCTCTGGTCCTTAATTATTTGCCTAACTGCTGGTCTAGCTGGAACACCAGGCTCACCCAAAGCTCAGGTCCTAGTCAGTCCCGGAGCCCAGAGGCTGGAGCTGAGAGACCCGCCCATGCTGGCTGAGATAGCTCCGGTCTACACCTGTTCTCTGGCTCCTTTGCATCCTGTCACCCAACACAGCACCTGGATCACAGGCTCTGGAGGGGGATTAGCCAGTTAGGCGTGTACTTAGGGTACCAGCAAAACAGGGGTACAGAGAGAAGGAGAACAAGAATTGGAAATTATTTGATATTTGACTTCTAGAAGAGCATTAAAATAGCATGGAAAAAAATCATACGTGTGTTGATCTTCCTTACTGAATAGCTTAGTATTTTTATTTTGATTGTGGATTATCTATGAGGCCGGGGTCACCATAATCACTTATGTGCTTCTGCAAGGATTCCTAATCCTGCCTTAGATTCGAAAGCACAGCACAGTCTGAGAGCCACCGTCTGTAGCCAGGTGAACACATGGTCATTGTCACACCCACAAAGGACTTGGCCTTGATTTGAGACCTTGGCTGGAGGACAAGCAAGGGGGCGTTGGGAGCTTGGGGGGTTCATGGACAGTGATTTCCTCTTATCACATCTGAGGTTGCAAACATACGGGATTTGTTTGAGGTCTTCCAGCGGGTGAGAACCACACAGCCCTGAGTCCCTGATAACCCGCTGTGAACTCAGAACTGGTCTGTCCTTCGGACATGGTCACATTCACTGGTGTCAGTGACTTCAGCATTGTTCCCAAGTGCAGCTCCACACACGGTCACAGAGACACACTGACACTCGAGGGACATTCGGTGTGCAAAACCAACCTATCCCTCATGACTGAACCCCTCCATTTCCTCTCTGACTTCTGTTTGTGACATGTAAATGGCACAGTTATAAGACAAATGTGGAGGAGTGGGGTTCAGAAGGTGGTTTTTTACTTTATTTTAATTTATTTATTTTTAAAGATTTTATTTATTTATTTGAGAGAGAGAGAGACGGAGGAGAGGGAGAAGCAGCTCCCCGCTGAGCAAGGTGCCCGATGTGGGACTTGATCCCAGGACCCTGGGCTCATGACTTGAGCCCAAGGCAGATGCTTCATTGACGGAGCCACCCAGGTGCCCTCAGGTTGTTTTGATTTTCAACAGACTATTTCTTAGAGCAGATTAGGTTCATAGCAAAATTGAGCAGCAGCTACAGAGGTTGTTCATATCCTTCTGCCCCGCCCCCCCTCCCCCCCCGCCACATAGCCTCCCCTGCGATTCACGTCCCTCCTCAGAGTGGTACCTCTGTCACGATTGATAAACGTATCTCGACACATCACACCATAGTCTATAG